>JAOUZG010042405.1:0-12239 GCA_026289955.1 Argiope argentata
GGGGGGGTCCTTCAAAATCAAATTTTTAAGTTTCAAAATTAAGAAAACTCTGTTCCATTGAATAATTAATAAATAATTGTCACATTTTGTTATAATAAATCTTTTCGGAAGGTTCAAAATGGGTTCAAGGCAAAATTATTATTCTGCAAAATTATACATTCAATTCATCTGCATTCCTGTTCTAGTTAGATTGTTGTCTAGAATAGATTTAACCATACGAGTCTATTTATATTCGAATGTTCGATGAAAATAAAAAAAAAATTGCTATGTTTCAAATTACAAAACTTATTTCAATCGTGACAGTTCCGAACAATCTACAGTTCAAAGTTTGAAATAATGTCAATAGAAATAACTATGCAGATATTTATAATAAGTTAGATTTATTTTGGGAAATAAAAGAAGTTTCCACTCATAAAGTATGCAGCAATTAGTGATGAAGAAACATTTAGAGAAATTGCTTCATATTACAATTTATTCTTCAAAGAAAGTGTCAGAGGTTTCCAAGAGTCGCATCTCATATTTACGTGATTTAGAAAAAGGGATTCGATTTAAATCCAGAGCTAAAAGCAGTATTAAAAGCAGAGTTAAAGCAGTTTAGCTAAAAACTGGATTGTTAACTTTGAATCTATATACCGTCGAAGCTCGCTTGAAAGAGGATTTTTTATCCCATCTTCCAATTTACCAATTATTAAACTCCACAACGAAATTTCGTTTAAAAATTTCAATTATTCATAAAAAGCTACAAATGGTTTCTGACAATGAAATGATCTAAAATTCAGAATGAATATACAAAGAAATTCTTTTTTGTTAATTTTTATAATTATTATTTTCTCCTATAGTTGTCGTCATAAAAATTAGAATTTGACTAGTGGGGATTCGTCAAAACTTCATCCCCCGATTTCATAAAACACATTTTTGTAATGTCTTCCACTCTGTGACATAAATAACTCAAAAATGTTTTGAGCTAGATGGGTGAAATTTGGTATGTTGTCTTAGCATCGAATTTGTGATTTCTATCAAATATTGAGTAAAATCATTCAGAGGAAATCAGTCTTCTAGACTGTTGATGCCTGACTGTTCAAATATAAGTTAAAAAGATGATTATAAAACCAAGAAAAAAAGATTAAATTTATGTATACAAATTCCACATCTATAGTGTGACACCTATCTATTTTGAGCAAATACAAGAAGGGATTGAACAACTGTTAGTTTATACTTTTAGAAAAATGGAAACTTGATAATTGAAATACATAAATTTATTTAAATCATTGAGTTTTGTAACTGACATCGTAATTTTTTTTGTGGAATTTTGGTTTGAATTAATTGAGAAACACGACTAAAAATTCAATTTCCAAATATTGTGACAGGAATTAACTCCCAAACATATATACAAATATACATAATATGCCGGCTTTCTGGTTCAGAGGTAGCGTGTCTTCCTCGTGTGCTGCGAGTCCCGGGTTCGAGTCCCGGTTTGGGAATAGTTGTTGCTCTGTGTGCTATCTGTGAGATGTGTGGCATTGCCTCCCTGTAAAAAGGGGCTGAGCAAGTAAATGTGGTGTGTGTGTAGCTGAGTCGTGCTCTTGGCCCTTGTTGGCGCTTTTCCAAAAAACAAGAGACGCTCCATTCGGCTTAAATCTGCTGCTGTATCAGCGGGAGGGCTTGTCCATTACAAGCACTATAAGAAACAACAACAACACTTAATATATCTCACAAAAGAAATTTTGTGAAGCTACTCAATTCAGGCTAAAAATTAATATTTTTCCTGCAAGGCATTCTCTAGTGTAATAACTTTATTAGAGGATGTGCGAGAAAGTTTTGGGGAGACCGCTCTCACTGGTTAAATTTACTATTACGAAATTCCATTAGGTGAGCGAAAATCCCCAGCTCTCCCCTATACAAATCATAAAGTATATTTTTGAATCTCATTCGAGAAAGTAGATATTTCATTTTAAAAAAAGGACTGAAAGACTACACATTATTAAAACTTCTACTTAACCCCTTAACTGGTTTATTTTCCTTACTATCTAATAAGATGACACCTTCTATTTTGGGAATATTTTCTTATTTTGATTCAAATGGAAATCCATGGAATAATTGGCTTATCTAGGTATTCGAAGTCATTTTACTATTGAATTATAATTGTTATGAATGATTTATTTTTTGTTTACAACTATCAAAATTCGATAAACCGATGCACGTACGGCGTACGGGCAAACCGGTTAAGGGGTTAAAATGTTTAGAAAATTACTTGGATGATACACGTGTTCTATGTTCCCTTTTGTTTATTTATTCTCTGCTTTAACCACTTATTTTGCTCTATGGAACAGGTTTGGAATTTGGAACGCTATTTAACAGACTAATCACTCTATTTTCGTAAAAGAAACCCTCTAATGACCGGATATTTCCGACGACTGTTTGTTCTAGAGTGCGCTTGCTAGGTAGATTGTATGTTTGTCGTAGTTAGGCCTAATTCTTATGACCATTAAGAAAAAGGTTTTGGATTATTTTTTTAACAGGAAGCTATGTATCAATGGTGGAGTAGTTTAGTTGTTGGGAAATTTTTCAACTTTATATTTTCCGGTATGCTAAATATACGATGTAAAAGTATTGTAATCATCAAAAAAATTTGAACTCGCAATCTTGACGCCCCTGTGTGTGAAAGATGAATTCTGTAATTTAAATCAGTTTTCCGAATATAATTTATATTTGAAAAAAACAAACACATTTTTAAAAATTCCATTATTTCAATCAGTGTTGTTTTGAAAATTTCCGGATTTTGGAAATACGTAATATCGTATTCTCGCCATTAAGCAACCAAAACATAACTTCAAAATCAAATAAAAATAGTTAATGGCAGAATAAAATTAACGGAAAGTTAGACATAAAGATGTCAGTGAAGTTTATGAAAGTACCTTTTAGGAAACTAAACATTATCACAAAAAATTTACTGCACTTACTTATTACTGCAATTTACTTATTTTTTTGTACAAAAGAAAACTGAGCAAATATCAGTTATCATTAACCCCTTGGCACACAATATGTAATCGGATACCCGCATCGAATAGCTTAATTTTTTTAATTATAAATTTTCAACTAAGAGTAAGTATTAAATTATTTAAAATGCTGAAGTCAGAAATGCTTCAATGTCTCAATTGTTTCTCCTTATATTGTTATAGTAATAAAAATAATTATTAATGTGCCAGATAGGATATGTCATTCAGATAAGAAGTTTAAATGAAGGAATAAAATTTAAAAAACTGGTCTATTAAAAATGCTATTTATTGACTTTGGTGCCCAAATAAATAAAGTTGCAAAAAAAAGAAAAAATTCATGAACTATAAATTATTAAGATTCGAGTCTGTATTTATAATGAATTATTAGATTCCTTATTAAATAAACTATTACACATAGTATATTTTACTGTTAGTACTAATTTAAGTTTTACTTTATATTCCAATGACAGATCTAATATAGTAATGAATTTTTATATAATATTTTTGGGGTTTATTATTTCAGTAAAAACTTAGCTTACAAATACAAGCAATTACGATAAGAAATTATTAAATATTAACTAACTACTCAACCCTTCGGTCAAAGGGATGTTAATATTTTTATACCAATTCGAAGTTGGAAGGAATATTTTCTTCTAATAGTTACTGAATAAAGCTGCCATTTTATTCTTTTATTTTTTTTATGAAAAAAATTTGCTACTCTTTCATCTGTCTGATATATTCGTATAACATAGAAATTGCTAAAAATTGAGGACAATGTTAAAAATTTAAAGCTAAAAAGATCTTAATTCACAATATTTTCTTTTAATAAATAGAATTCATTTAGAAGAGGGCCTCAAAATAATTTAGCGCCCATGATCTCATGTCAAAGTCCGCCACTGACCATGTATATGTTTTTCTATATAGAAAAGTTTTTAATATTTTACAATAATCGCAGCATAAATCTCCAACACATAGAAATCTAAAACTTAATTATATTTTTCACTATTTTATAGCTGTTTAGGGTGTGCACTTGGAGAAAGCTCATTCTTACTGAAAGAATTGACGATTTTTTTTTCTTTTTCGAATAATAGAATAACTTAAACAAAATTCTAAACTTTTAAATAAAATTAAATAGAAAATACTATTTTAATTCACTAAAAGCTTTGCTTTTAATATTTCACATACTTAAACATTTTTATTTTGTATTCCAGTTTTGATGAAATTATTTTTCCGTTAGTACAATGACAATGTTTCAGCTCATTACAATGTGGTTCTTATTTAAAATTCCAGAATTTTGCACTTCGCTTAGTAGTTATTTAACAAGCAATTAAGAGTGGAATACACTCATAATGTAAAACAAAATGATACCGACAGGTGATAATCGATGCTTTATTGTAGTGAAAATTCGATTTATTCACAATATACAAATTGGAGAAACGGTATATAAAAGATCAAAATAAGTGGAGCATTTAAATGCGATTGTAAATATTAATATTTAATAAATAACCGATTTTAAGAATATAATAACGAAGGAAAATTCTAATCTATTTGTAGATGCATTTTTTAATCAATACAATGACTTTTCATAATAATATATTTAATACTTCAGCAATAAGCTGTGAATTTTTATCTACACCTACTTCATTTTTTTACGATGTTAAGGACAATAAATTTATCCAATTGCGATATCATAACATGCAAATAGATTTTAGTTATAAAATTGAATGAATCCGATTTAAGTTTCCATGAGCATAATGTTAGAAGGAACCAGAAAAAGCTACAATTCAAATTCATCGACTGTATTTCTAGAGCATAACATTTTCTAATTTCTTGCATCTATAATCCGATAACTTGAAAACAAATTCTAATAATTAGTAATTTACAGTTAAAATCAAAACTAATAAATATCTAATAGTTTCTATTCTTTAATTTAGATAATGCTTTTAATCTTGTGAATTTTTACTTTTAGTTTGAATCAATTCAATATTTTTCGAAACATTGATGTATCTACCATTTTAAAGTCATTGAACGAATTGGTTTTGAGGAGTGGCTTTTAGGATATTTAAGACTTTTGTCAAAACAATTATTCGAAGAGAGACGAGAACATTTGGTAACTAAATACAAAACTGAATTCGAAATACACAAGCTTTATTTGCAAATTTAATATACAAAAATTGGCCATTTACATAATTATTACAAAACATTTAATATTACTGCATTTAATATTACTGCAATTACAATTCAATTAAACAGATGTCAAACTTATTTTATACAATCAGCTTAACAGTAATTCAAACCGTTTATATTCATTTAACATAAACTTGTAAAATTTAATACAAGCATTGATTAATGTATAAGAAAAGAAACATTTGCATTGTTTGTTATGCAATTGTACCTAGAGTATAGTTTGAAAACTCATCGTAAGATTTTTTCAAAGCCTAATTAAACTCAGAAATCGAGATTTTAATAATTAAATAATTTAGAATAAAAATTGAAATTTCTTCCGAAATTTAATAATTCTAAATACTTCATTTTCCCGTATTTTATTAATAGAAGAAAAAAGTAATCTACACTACATTATTAAATATTCATCGCATCCATTCCCTTTTGTTCCCTCAACCAATATTTTAGTATAATAGAATAAATTTCTTTTAGAATTTAGAGATTCATGTTAATCATGCAAGAATGACATTTTCTGCGAAGGCATATCGATCCTTGTGATGATCAGTCACAACGATCAAATGCTTTCGAAGAATCGAAGAACATTTTGATTGGCTGGCCGGCCGAGTCAATCAAATTGTCCTCTATCTATACACACTAAAAGCCGAAACAGTGAGTTTTAGAAAATATGGCGTAATACTTAAAGTTTATCATTAATCTTACAACTATTACTTCTATATTTTAATTAATAAATTTAACAAGAATAATCCTAAATTAAGTAATTGCAAATAGATGCAACGAACTGAACTTATTTAATATTGCTACAAATGTTAAAACTTCTGAAATTATTGAAATAGGATTACATTTAATGTTCATCGATTTAATTTTTTTTTAATTTCTATTCTGGAAAAATTAATTTCTGCATTTTTTGACTAATCAAATGTTAAAGTTAAGGAAAAGAGAATAAAATACTATCGTATCTCATAATTTAAGAATTATAGCTTTAATAATTAATATTTAATTCCATATATAAGCATGAAGCATCTTTTCAATTCAAAACACTATTTTACGTAAATAAACACAATTTAATCCTGAGCAATATTTATTGAAAATATTTTTTAATTCAAATAATCTTTAAGATGACAAAGTATATATTGAATTGTCGTTTTAGATAACTATCAAAAATCAAACTCGCTATCAATTTTTAATGAATCCAAAAAAAGTTTCATAAGTCTAGAATCTTTTTAAAAAATATTTCTTTCTAAAGGAGTAGAATACAAACATCAACTTTGATTTAAATATGTAACAAAAAGCTATTAAATTGGCATATGTAAATATTTTTGTATTTAACATAACATTATGATAATACAATGATTCATATGCCAAACACAAATTTTGAATAATATACATTACATGAAATTCCCACTTTTCTAACTTTAAAAATGATTACTACATTGGTTGAAAAAAAAAATCTCTGAAATTACATAAATATTCAACATCTTAAAAATAGAAGAATAAAACAATTCAGATATGTTTTGATGCCCTTAAATAATATTAATTACATATGCATTCACATTTCCAATAACGAGATCAATTTGTTGGATTCCCATCCAATATTTCAACCAAAAGACTCCGAAATCCATTGTAGGCTTGAAGATTCCGAGTGTCATCCTCTGTACAACGATCATTTCGATAAAAACATGTAAATATCTGAAAAGGTTCAATTTCTGAATTAATATAGATCTAAAATAGCAAGAATACTTTTAAATGCTGGAGAAGTGGAGGAATAATTTTGCTGTTTAAATCGATAATTCTAAAAAGTACAAAAAAAATTGTACAATTTCGTTATTCATAAAAGTGAAAATAATAATTTTAAAAACCTATATTGACTAAAACCTCGCTTTCTTTACCTTTTTGGTTTTTTAAAGTGAAATTCACAATTATTTTAAAATTACATCTAAATTATCAGCTAATAACTTAATAATTAACTAAATAAAAATTTCGTTGCAGAATTTTCCGAAAAAATATTCTCTGGGAATCAGAAATGGCTCGGATAATGAATGTTCAAATAGCTGTCCAATAATCAGTCATTGGTCTTTCCCAAGTCCTCAAAATTTTCGCAAAACCGTCTTAGGCTCTCAAGAAGAACCTATCAGTGCAACGTGAACAACAAACGTGGTTAAGATTTAAGCATTTCTTTCGTAAGCTTGTAGATGAAATTTTCTGGATATCAATACTTAAAAATGTCCTCACTGACACCAGTATGTATCGATTGCTCACTACGATTAACGAAGATAAAAATTTAAATAGTAACCTGTTTGAATCGTTCTAAAAGATGAGTTAACTGAAAATCACGGAAACAACTTATTTGTCTCTCACATACGCAGGTCGAAACAAATTTCTGGCCATGCAATATATCTTCTTTTGTATACAACATACGGGAACTTTCGTTTTCTTGGAAGTTATTGTTTAGATATATTTGCTGCTTATAGACATTTTTTTTGAAGATGCTAAATAAAATGATTCTCAAATGTCAAATACTTGAGATTTTAATAATAATTCAGGAACTTTCCATCTCTTTAAATTTTATCTAGTAGAATATTTTCCCCTAATTAAGCATAATTAATGTGTAATGATACGCATAAAATTGAAAAAGTCATACGATACCAAATATTGATGTTTTTTTTCTAACAAATGGAATCGGTAAGTTGACTAACCTATTAATATAAAAGCAAAATAAAAAGTACGTTTTATTAATTATTTGATAGTCGAATCAAATTATTGTATCAAATCTTCATTTTGATATTATAATTTAAACAACTTACCGAAATCACATCAGTACCATTCTTTCCTAAGTATAAAGACATCCTTCGTGTATAGAATTGGCAACGAACTGAAAGGGCCATTCATTCCACAAATGGAGAATACCATTTTTCTCAACGCAATCTGATGTATTCTTAGCACAAGGCGCTGCTTTAATATTAAATGCAGATGAATTGGCCTCGTTGTTGATTTATATGATGCTCTGTTTCATCTGTGCAAAATTAAAACACAATTAAAGTGCTGCAAATGGATGCAGTGCTTCACTGCTCTTGTTAGTATTACTCCAAAAAAATTACCCAAATGCACATAGCTTGCTTTGTTGAAAACAGTAAAAGAAAAAATTGCCATGGTTCATTTATCATATCCCAGATTAAACTCATTAAATATACATAATTCAAACCTCGCCATAATTAGAAACCACTTGTCTGGAATATGGAGAGATTAAAAACATTTCTTTCAGCTCCATATTACTGTACAGATTGGGTTAAATAATTGGGTTTGGATAATTTATGATGTCGAATTAGATTTAAAGTTTCAAGCTTTTAAAAACTCAATTAAATCTGTTGGATTTCCCGTTCATTATTAAAAAACGAATTCTAATACCCACTTGAAAGGCTTCTGATATTTCCTGTTGAACCGTGGCTATTTTGATCAAAATATCTGAAAAAGTAAATTATTTATATCAACATAGATATGAAATCGTGCATCATGAGTAGCACAAAATGCATGCAGTTTTGTTTTTCTTCTTCAATCTATATCGGTAATTCAAAACCCTGAGAAGAATTTGTTTCCGTTTTTGATAGAATGAAAATAATTATGTTTATTTTAAATAAGAAATCTTTTGAAGATCGCTATAGTAGATTTTTCCTTTTAAAATAAAATTACTCGCATTATTTGAGGTACATCTCTAAAACAGTTCGTTTAATTTTCTAATTATCTTTTTCTAGAAAGTTTAGTTCCAAACCTTTATCCGAAAGACAGATGTAGTCATTTAGGAAAAGAAATAGAGTATCCGATTTATTAACTCATCTTTAAGCTCATTTATCGATAAAGTTTAATCGTCAGATTTTAGAATGCCCTTGAAAAAGGACCCACAACATACATAGTCGTAAAATGAAATTTAATTTAAGAACCATTCAGTTTTAATTTTTAAGTTTATAGAATGTTATTTAGATGTTCGATAAAAAGAAATTAATAACCTTAACAAAATGTTTATTAAATTTTACGACATATTAAGGATAGAAAAAATATGTTTTTCATATAATATTAATACGTTTAGCCATTGAAGGAAACAAGTCCACTTTATGCAAAATACAGACAAAAAAAATTACCTACAACCACTTTTTGCGCTATTATAGGTTCCGGAACTGATAATTTGAAATGATTTCTGACCAAACAATATTCATCAAGCTACGATGGCTTGCAGATGACCGTTACAAGCTGAATCCGCTCTCAGGCGAGCAATAACTTCTAAATCCACATATATAAAATTTATCAGTATTTCACTTCCTGTAGTTCTTAGAATGGGAGTACCTGAAAGAATTTGATAAATGCTCCGATACATCTTGCACATCTTTTTGTAGCCTCCAGAAATTTGCTTTCTATAAGAAAAAATTAAAATGTTATCCAAATGACAAGTCGTTAAGTCACTTAGGTTAATACAATTAGAGAACTTACCATATCCTTGGATACTTAGACGTCCTCTCTTAAGGGAACATTTCTTTGCATCAAACATTACTAAAGAGTCATTCCTTTTATCAAGTAACAGTTTTAATTTGTTCAGCCTATGAATAACTAATGAAACGAGTACATTTTTATATCTATTATTACCATTAAATTAATCAAAGGATCATATTTAATTTTCGTTTCTATTTGACAATTATCATAAATAGCATAACTTACCTATATTACCACTGTACCGAAATGAAAATGTTTTCTAGTCTTCCGGACAGCTGCTATGTATATGGCTTATCAACAGGTGGAAAGTCTCCTTTTACTTGTACGGAATGACGTATCATTATTCCAGTAAACCCAAATCTCTACAATGAACTGCTCCAATAACTGTTTGCGAATGTATTTCTTTGATATTTTCTGTGATGTTGCATTAGACTCAAATGTGTACAAAAAGCTAATAAATTCAACAGACATGGTTTCAGTGTAACAGTTTAAATTCAAAATCCGTTGTGTTCCTGAAGCTTTTACGCAATGCGATTCCAGAATATAATGGGCATCTTTGTCTTAAAGCGGTATTTTATATTAATTCACTCATCATGTTTATAGAAAATGGAACAGGAAAGTAATTGCCATGATTCTTGCCTTTGTCATTACACCATATAAAATTTATATACACCATATAAAATTTATATAATTGGGAAACTCAAGCGGTTTTTAGAAGCCACATGCATGAAATATCCAAATGTTATTGAAGTTTTCTCTGAATTCAAGCTACACATCCAATGGGAAGATTTTAATTCATTTAGAAACTTTTCTAAGTTTTTATTTGTCCTTTAAAATATTTTTAAACAAACTGTTATTGGTTATCGTTTTAAGATGCATGTGGTAACAGTTCTGGCACAAGATCATTTTGTAGGATGAACTGCACCGAAACTTGCGTTCATAATATAGTTGTAATACCATTCTGGAAGTGAAGAGTACCGCTTCTAAAATTTCGAAGGTGAACTACATAAATGGAATCCTATATTTGTCAAACAACAAAAGGCTCTCGAATAGAATGAACAACTGTCTTAAAGCAGTAATTCATGTTTTTTAAAGCTTTATGAAAAGAGCAATTTACTTTTATATTTCTATGTACAGATAAGTACAAAATGAAATTTGTCTAAATAAATTCGTAACAGTTTCATTTTGAGGCGTCCCCCTCTTTAAAAAAAATCGAATGTCGAATAAATTAAAGCAATTATATAAGTTTTCCCTTTCCCTTTTCTTGCCAGTAGCTACATTTCTTTGGATTCAAATATAATTAAAATCCTCCCCCCTCCATTCGATATATGAAGTTATCCAAACTTTCTTTTTGATGCAATATAGAACAAACCAAGTTATTCTTTAATTCTGCAGGTAGAGATTAAGATAAGCGCAGATACTTTAGTCAATTGTGATATTTTGAGGCATAAAATATGTAATTTCATTACTTCAAAATTGATGGATACTCAAGACTGAATCAAACTCTTAATTTTTTTTCTAAAGGATGCCGAATTGTTACAACAAGGGAATAGTTAGTATATAGAATAATAGAAAATACAGGGGTACACAAGATTACTTTTTATTTAAGACTGAGACTTTGATTCCAAGAAAGAAAGGCGTTTAGAAAACCGAAATGCATCATAAATATTATGGAAATTAATCCATTTCAGCTATGAGGTTGTAAGAGCTGCTAGCCGAAATTCAAGATTGTTAAAATTCCACTTGTAATCGAGATTGCAAAAATTTTGAAATTAATCTAGGTTTAGTTCCATTAACACCCACTAAAGAGAAGTGAATATTTGAAGAAATCAGATATTCTAAAAAGGTCCATAAAATAATTTATTTTTATAGGGCTTGTACTTTTTATCAAACTCCTTCGGTATTCAAGGATCCCTATTGGTCAAATCTAGAATTTTACGAAATATAAATCTGAATCAATTCTGATCCTCAGAAAGTATTTATTAAAATGTTAAGCGTTGATTCCAAACATGCCATCGAGAACTTATTACAGTTATTTCTTACAATTGCTGTGAATTGTATTACTTGATTCGAGCTGAGCTGAGAATTCTTATAATGAGAGATTTTCTGAAATATTACGAAACAAATTTCATTACATTTATCTATTACCAGTTGGATTTGATATTTCAGTACTTTAAATTACCACTAAATCCCTTCATAAATGTTAAGTATAGTTCATATCCGAATTACTTAAGCATTTTTTTAAAAGGAAATGTTCTATTATTTTTATACTTCCAGGCGTTTAAACTCTCCGTAGCCTATAATCCTACTTTTTATAGAAATAATGTTCACTATGTGGAACTGAACAACGTTGGATAATAAGAGGCAGCTTATTTTTCTACTATGTGCAATTATAGCACCATTTCTTCATTTAACATTTTCTCTTTCTTAATATATGTTCACACTAATCCTAATGAACGTGATCAAACGCCGCCAACATCTCTTGCAAACCACAACACATTCATTACCAACGCCATCACCACTAGCCTCGAAATCGCAATACACTCATTACCCACGCCATCATTACCACCCTCGAAATCACAA
>JAOUZG010042406.1:0-12196 GCA_026289955.1 Argiope argentata
CTAAGACAAGAAAATTCTCACAAATTTTCCCTATGATCGCAAAAAAACCTGAAACATAGTCGAATTCGAACTTGTGGGTGGGTGTATCCCCCTCATATGAGCTAGAAGTCAGGCTTCTGCCCTTGAGTGCTCAGGGAACCATACCCTCAGAAGTTACTACATCCCCTCTTTCCATTGTAAAGCGGACAAGACATCATCATCATGAGTCCTTGGTTTATAGTGTTCACCTTTAACAAATCAGTGTAAAATTTAAATTGTGATTGAATTATTCATGGTGTGCATGAATCTGTGTTGTAAAATCAAATCTCGAAACATCAAAATTGAATGAAACTTTTAAATACCTCTGCCTTTAATTTTGAAATGTCTTACACTACTCTGTGACTACATTCTACATCACCAAGAGAAAATATGCAATCTATTTCAAAATTTAACTGGTGTATTGCATTATACGAATGTCTGCCAACAGCTTGGATGGATTGAAACATTTTAATAAATAATAAGCTAAATAATGCACTACAGCTTATATATTTGTTATACTATTTAATATCTCACTCATTTTTTAATAAATATTGGACAAAAATAATTAGAAAATAAAATTAGGATGTAAAAATTCATTCGTCAAAACTCATTCGTCAGGTAAATAAATAAAATGCATGTAGAATTTCAATTGATAAGTGCTTAATTTTAGAAGACAAACATGCTGTTAAATATTTGTATAAACATATACTGTGACAATTCATTTATAAACAGTTTATTTATTTAAATTTATTTTTATTTTAATAAATGTCATTTATTGACGGCAACCAAAGGCATTTTGATTTCTGAGATTAAGAATAAGAATAAGAAAACGTTTTTTATGGATTGAGATGTTTATATGTGATACTGCTTCTGTGTTGATATTAGGTCCGTGTGCTTATTACTTTTTGGTCCTTGCTAGGAGTTTCTGTTTTATTTATATATGGCTTTAAACTTTGTAATTCTGTATTCTTCGCTGTTATTCAATTCCTACTGTTAGTTCACACTCTCCCTATATATGTATATCTTGTTCACATTTTCAATCGTTAATAAAATGCTTTTTATTCTTCCACTCGAGTTCAAACACATTTTTTAAAACTTGAATTGGATGGCACTCAATGTTAATACAGTTTTTCCAATATTATTTCGTTAATTAAATTTAATTCATTATTAATACTTTAAATAGAGTTTTAGCAGTTTGTGATGAAAGTTGGAATCAACAGACAGTAGCTCACTCGGTAAAATACGAGGATATCAGTTTTTTTCTCGTGAAACTGAAGAATGCCAGTTCGATTCTTGCGAAAATCAGTAATTTTTTGATAATTTTTTATATTAATTGTAATTTTTTAATAAAAAGTAACTAAAAATTTTCTTTGTTGGTCTAAGTAGGAATTAATTTAATTTTTTTATATTACTTATTTTTTATGTGTGTTTTCATTTGTTTTGTGGCTTGTGTTCCTCGTATGTTTTTGGTTCATGCTCTTTGTATATAGTATTAGCTCTGTAATATTCTTACTTAAAAAATAAACAAATAAAATAAGAATAAAAAAATGTCGCTCAAACGAAATGTATAATTAGGAACACTTCTTCCTATTATCGAGACTGCACCAAACCACAGTGATCTTCTCTTTATTTTAAAACAGACTGTATAATGAAATACCTGCATTTGTGCAATAGATTTAAAAAGAGTGTTTCTTATAATAATATTTTTTATTTATTAGATCAGTGCCATCACTTTATTCAGTGAACTAATAAGTAATTGTTTGGAAGATATAAAAAAAGGATAAATTTAATTCAATTTTTACTTATTTTACTCCAAACTTTTTAATTAAATTTGTTCTTAATTCATTTTTTAATCTTTTCCTTGTTGATAATAGATATATAACATCATTTTTAAACAATCAGCTAAAATTTGTAAACATGATTTCAGATTCAGTGGGCATCAATGGTATTGAAATATTTTTCCACTTCTGTATTCGTTCCTGAATGAAACACCTCACCCGTGAAATCAGTTTCAAAACTGAGAGCCGAACCTGCTCTGGGTTAGCGAGCATTGAATTTCATTAACACCCTTAAATTTCAATGGTTCATTCAACGCGGATGTGGCCGGGGAGATAAAATTTCGAACACAAGTCATCTTCTCTCATTCATCTCCAACACCTCTTCCCATCTGGACTAAGGTGATTTCTACAGAACAATGTTTCGATCCGTTTTGTGTCTGCTGCTTGCGGTTTCTTGCTGTGCGCTGGATTTGTTTTCTGTCAAAGGTAGACCAACTGGAGTTTCACTGAGATTGCGAAATGTCAGAAGTTCATTGCGAACAACGCCAAAGTTTATACCATCAACCGCAAACAAAGCCGAGACTCGAAATTTTGAAGAAACCCAAACGGAGACGACTTTGCAAGACAATTTGGTTGAATATACAAAACTTTCAGAAAAGGGGACAAACTTAGATCCGTTGCTGAAGCAAAATGCAATAGCAGATGAAGTTGGAGTATCTTTAGGTGAAGAAAATGAAAATTTGGTGTCCAATGAGACAGAAATGGAGTTCAACAAAACTGTGTTGCACAATGAGGTTGGATTTGAGACTGTAGTATTCTTGAGTGACGTTCTAAAGCAAAGAATAGAATTGAATGAAACTGGAAACATTTCAAATGATGCCATTTATCAAAGTGCTGAAATAATCGAAAATGGATTACCAGAGCAAGATATTATTAAACAAAATACGTCGGCAGATGGCACAGAAATCCAAACAGAAGCCTCGGATGGTAATATAGAAGGAATCGCAACATCTGATAAACCGGGGGTGCTTCAGAAAAGTGTCCAGAAAAGAAGCATTAGGAATCTATCTCCAGGAGAAGAATTTCTGCTGTCTGTCGCCAACTTTGAAGATGCAAAAAGCAATGACTGGCAAAGATTACCTTACTTGATGAACCTTTTCCAAAACGGGAAATTAAATATTGCCAAAGAAACTAAACCTCTGGCCGAAAGAAAAGATGGCGTTAATAGACAATCCGAATGGCCGATGCAGATGCTGGAAATGATGAAAGACTTTGAAGAAAAAGAAGAAGAAGACAGATCTGACGAGACGGAAAAATCAACGAGCCTCCTCTCCAAGTGGTCAGCAGATCCCATGAGTCTAATTTTATCGGCCATCATACCTATTTCTGTTCTCATAGCTGCTGTACTCCCCATCTTGTCCGATCAGTTTACTGCTGGCATGTACATGCCTACAGTATCTACAACCGCCACAGGAGACAGAAGTGTTCGAAAACTGGAGGAAAAGAACACCACAGAATTCTTCCTTCCCCTTCTGGAAAATCTCGTTGTTTCAGGTGCTCAGACTTTTAATAACATCACAGACGAGAGATATAACGAAACTAAGACGAGATTTTTAAAAGAGACCTTCGAGAGAGTGACTTCTTTCGTGAACGATAGGTGGAAAAGTTTGGTCAATAGATTTTCCAAACAAAAGATTTCATGTGATCAAGAGAACTGCACAGCTCCAGTTGTTCATTTGTGATTTTCCAAAGCAAATTTCAAGACTTTTCTAGAATTTCGTGTCCTCAAAGGTGGAAAGTCTTTTGGGCAACAGGTGATATTCTTTAGTGAAAATTTGTATCATCGCACATTTTCTAAAGTTCCTATTTTTCATTCACATTTATATCATCTCGGATTCTCATCCTTGATCACAAAACTGGGAGTTAATCATGTCATTGAAATTAATAGAATCTAATTCAATAACATATTCAATTTCAGAGAGTTAATTTAGTACAATTATGGTTTTACGGAATTTCTTACTTAGTATTGAATTATTAAAATGTAACAAATTTGGTAGCTTTTCTGATTTTAACATAATTTATTAAATATTATTTTACAATTGTGATTCTTCTTTTTTTTAAATATTTTACAGAATTCATCTTTTAATGTATTTTAATAGTTAATAGAAACTGGATTGTAGAGTAATATTTAATTTAAATTATTTTCGATATTTCACCTCGTATTTATTTATTGTTTTACCATTTAAATTTGATTCTCTAATTTTAAACTTTGAATAATGTTATTATAGTTTATTTTCATAAAATCTCACATTTACATACATTTTATAGTATGTAAGATTCATGACACATAACGATAACTACGCCCTTCCTCCTTTTTATTCCTTTTACTAAATTCATACTTGAACAATTTTATTCCTTTAAAAACATCCTTGAAAATATTTTTAATTTCTTCTTGCATGTAGTCCTACTTTTGTTAGTGAAAAATGTATGAACATATTTTTCTAAAGGCTGTTATACTTGTTGTAGAATGATAAAAACGCATTTGTTAAAGTTTATTCTAGTCAATTATTCACAAAAAGTTCACTATGACATATTTAGATATTAACACATTCTTAACCTATGACAAAGGATAATATTTTCTGGTTCTCTATTAATTAAGGTTTTCAAAAAGCACGACCATGTGTTCTAATTTTTTTTAAAAAAATACAGTAGTAAGTCATATGCTAATAATAATATGTAATAATATAAACATAATATGTATATTTGAAATACAGTAGTAAATAATATGCTATATATAATATGTAGATTACGATCTTACTGTATAATTATATTGACTTTACACTATAAGCTAACAGGTAGCATATGTTTGACTAGTTTTATTTATCAAATCGAATAGCTCTCCAATAATACACTTCTTAAGAAATTCGAATGAAACATATAAATGAGTTTTATACAAAAAAAATCTGTTTTATCATTTTATTATATATTATAATTAATATGTATTATCATGGTTGTCAAGGTAAAAATGTTGAATTTATGAATAAATAAATTTTGGGAGTTGTAGGGCTTTTAGGAAATTGCAATCTGTAAAATTTTAAAATTCGAAAATTTTCTAACGCTTTTGGTTTACATTATCGCTTTTGTTATTTCTCTCGGTAAATCTGTGAATTTGTCAGAAATTTTCATTTAAATAAAAATATTATGTACCTGTGGTATTTGATTTAAATCATTAAGTTCGTTTTATTTATATTATTTTGTTGTTATTTATAATTCAAATCTAATGTTTCATCAATAATACTTTAATCAATTAGCTCGTTTATTAGCCTATGAATTGCATTAATTCAAGTTATTTTAAACATCTGTTTTTAATGACGGGCATGTTATATACTTCTTTAGATCTTGCAAAATAAAATATATTAACTTCATTAACTTTTTTTAGCATGATATTTATAAATTAAATTCAATTCAATGGTTTGAAAAAAAATATTTCAAAATACTCTGCTGAAATAAAACTATAAAATTTGCAAATTTGGGAAGCAGTGAAATGATTAAGAAAGATTTTTTTAAAATCGAAATTAGATTTTTTTTAAAAAATTAAACAAAATCTTATATTCTAATTGTTCTAATCTATTACTCAATTCCTACTATTAGCTCACATTCTCCCTATATACACATATTTCAGTAGTTAATAGAATACTTTTTAATCATCCACTCAAATTCAAGTAAATTTTCCTAAACTTGTAGAGGGTGACATTAGATGTTATTACAGTTTTTTTCAAATATTAATTCATTAATTTTTAATTAATTAATTAAAAAGTAACTTTCTCACCAAAAATCTTCGTTTCCTCACCGCCTAATAAGTAACAAATTTAGTTTGTTTTCCCCACATGCTAATGAAGTTAGTCTCAACATGTTTTCGGCCGATTATTTGAAATGATTCTATTTATTTTTAATGTTTGATGCATTTAAAATTAAGCATTGCTAATGAATCAATTTTTCAGATTCATTTTGAAGTACTTCCGAATTAAAACAATACAGTATAAAAAATAAAAATTTCCTATCTGTATTGCGTTACCCCAACTGACGTAGAAAATATTTGCATTTGCATTGCCTCAATTGGCGTTGAAAGTTCAGCGCCAATTAAATGTTTTCTGATTCTGTTCTCATTTATTTTCAACGGATAAGAACTTGATTTTGTTTTGGCCAGGTATAATTTTTGATCAATTATTTATATTAATTGAAATTATTTAATAAAAAGTAACTAAATAATAATTTTTTCTTTTTTTACCTAAGTAGAAATTAACTTAATTTTTTATATTACTTGTTTTTTTTGTTTTTTTTTAATTTTAAGTATAATAAGAATTTCTCTTGTATAAGATTTTAAAAAAATCGTCAAAAAATTCGAAATCGAGATTGGAATTAATTGTCACATTTCACACTCATCTGAGTTCGAAAAGCACATTTTTTTCATTACGCCTGTTTGTCAGTGAATACGATATTTCTAAATCGTTATGACATAGATGAATGAAATATAATCAATGGATTTTAGATCAAATTTGTATATTTCTATCATATAAATAAAATCCTTTCAAAAGAAATCTATCCTTCCGGTTGTTCGAATATTATTTAATATGTGAGCAACAAAAGCACTCAGTCAGATTAATCAATCTGGTAGACATGTTTAAAATCTAAATTGTAGGTTTGTACTGAATTTGAAACCAATTCGATTGACCGTCTGTCTCTTTGTACTTCCGTATGTAAATAAAATCTCTCATAAACGCAATGACCTAAATCGATGAAATTTGTCTTATGATTTTGTAGCTAGAACTGCATGTCAAATTTCGGTTTCAATTTTTCTGATATCGATTTATTCCATTGACTCATTATGATTTCAATTGATCCACTATACATTTAGTAAATATGTTACATTAGCTCCAAAAATATATAATTCATAGCTATTTACAATGTCATACAAGTCATTCGCGGCTTTGTCTAAGGTCCAATATTTTACGCGGGTGGGTATGTCCTACACCATGTTTCATTATCTTCTTAACCAAATAACTGTTTTGCCCGTATGCCAAACGTGCATCGATTTATCGAATTTTGATAGTTGTAGCAAAAATAAATCATTCATAACGAGAATAACTAATTATTAAAATTACTTCGTATACATTAATTAGTCAAGTATACAATGGATTTTCATTTGGATAAAAATAGGAAAATATTCTCAAAATTGAAGGTGTCATCCTATTTGATAATAAAGAAAACAAAACAGTTAAGCGATTGATACAAATAAAATTTCATACCACCTTTGGGCATAGCGGCTTTGATTAAGATCATGGCAGCATGCAGGTACCGGGTGTAAGGGATTCCATTCTTGACCCTGACGGGGGCAGAGTCCTCCCTCCTACTGGGTCCCATGGTTGTGTTGGTCAGCATGGACATGCAGAGGGTCATACCTGGAAACCACGTATATTGCATGCTGCGAAAAGAAAATCAATCCTATTAAGCGAATTTTTACAACCATTGCTATATTCATATATTTTTTGAGAATTTTTATGGATATTTAAATTCTAATTCGTTACTGCTGTTATGCTTTATAATTTTATTGTTTTAATTGGAACTCTTAACTGAATATTACTTATTGCTATTAAATATAAGATTATTTCAAAAAATTTCAAAGGAAGAAAATAGGGGGGATTTAAATTTCCGTTTTTACAGCATTTCTCATGGATTGAACGTGTAAAAATTATTAAAATTAGACGAATTATCATCCCATTATAACAAACACTTTTTATATTAAAAGTTAAATTTGTTAGAGGCATCGAAAAGTGATTTTCAATCATTAACCTCAATGAAAATCTTAAATCAGGAGCATTCTTTTCTTTTCTCGTTTATTCTTATTCTTTAATCCTTATAAAATTGAAAGAAGAATTGCAGAGAGAGAAGGAGAGAAATTTTCTTTCTTTAATTTCGAACAAAAGGAATCTATCTCAATCTCACATATAGCTGACAGAAATGACATTTATTTGTTATTAACTGCATTTAGTTAGTTCCGCACGATTAATTACTGCTAAAATTCTCGCTTAATTATTTTTGTAGCTTAGTCTTAATAGTTTTATAAACAAAATTTAGTTATATTCTAAATTTGACATACATATAGCTCATACTATTTTAGAAGCTTGATACCATTCTCTTCAATATAAAGTACTTTTCTCTAATCTTCTGTCTATACTCTTACAATTGTAATTGTGCCACAAGATTACCTCAAAAATGTGGACGAGGAGTTTTTGTTATGGAGATTGTTTCTAGTCACTTTATTAAATATAGAAATGATGTGGAGTTGACTATTCTTTATCAACGACAGGGTGTACCTATTACGGGTAGCTGTGCCGTGGCCTGTGATGATTCTTAAAACTCAATTATCGTTCGAACTACGGAATTTCAGTCATGCAGATTTATTCAAAAGTTTCCAAGTAGGGTAGAGCAGTGTTTTGTGGTTATATTTACAACTATACCACAGGAAAAAGCATCAGATTATAAATTGGCAAGACATAGCAATCTTTAATGTACTAAAATTTAAAATCAGATTAATGTTACCAATATGAAAGTTTTAGTCCTCTGGATATTTTAAACATTTTATCTCTGTATATAAAACGATCTGGCATATAGAGTGCTATTATTATATTTGTTACTAGCCGCCTTTGGCGACCAGTCGGTTCGCCAGTATTAATGCTCGCTAACATTTTCATATAATACTACCCGCCTTTGGCGACCAGTCGGTTCACCAGTATTAATGCTCGCTAAAATTTTCATATAATATTTTATGTAGCTGTGTCTCATAACAGGTTTCTCACCAAAATATTTTTAAACCAAACAAATTTTTATAATCATATAATTATAGTATTATTTTCATCAGATGTTCTGTTCATTGTACTACTCATCTTTCTCTTTCTATCCAGCAATGATTGTCCCGGAATTGATATTTTACTTAAATGGTGGAGGGAAAGGTCTAAAATTCTACGTTTTATAGAATAAGAAGATTCTAATTTTCATAAAGGTAAACACACTAAACAAATAAAGACACAATTGGTTTTTAAGAGTTGCGAAAGTTTAAAAACAGCTTGGAAAAAGCCGCGCACAAAGGAAATAATGGTGACACACACACACACACTTCTTTTTTTTTTTCAATCCTTTTTTTCTTCACTACATTTCTTTTTACAAACCTTTTTTTCGCTTTGTAATTTTTTTCTTCCCTGCCCAGACTTTATTTCGAGCAGGCATATATTAAATATTCATACAGACTAATAATAAAAGCAACTATTTTCTTTCTTTTTTAAACATCCCGTTATCTATAAATGAAAACCAACTGACTTCGCGCATTTCTTTCTAAACAAATCATAATTTATTACTTCCTGCTATCTAACTAGGTGTGGGGTAAGGAAATGAAGATTTTTGGCGGGAAGTAAGAAAAGTGTCGTTTTAACTATTTTCCACGCAGTTTTTTAATTTTTCCTCTCCATAAGAACCATCCTCTTGTTTTAACGAAAATATTTTTTAAAAAATTAGCCGAATCAGTCGAGCCGTTCTCCAGTTTTGCGCTTAGCAACGCATTTCGAGTTGCATTTTTATTAATATAGATAAGTCAGCAGAAAGTGCAGTTAAACAATATGACAAACTTACTAAACAACTTTTCTGCTTTTGCTAAATTACCAAATTAAACTCTTCTGAACTCAAACCCTTTTTAAGTTCACGCAAGTCTAATTCTTGTCTCTAAGAAATATATTTTAGATAGAATCGTAAGAAGTAGAAAAAAAAAAAGAATTTATGCAATAATTTAACAGCTTAGAGTAGCGACATATATAAAAAACTGTGAGATGAATGATTGTGAGAAAACTGAACTTTATTTAAAAATATAAATAGATGGAAATTAATCAAATTTTATTAGGCATATCTTTAACGGCCTGAATTAATCTGAGATTTTAATACACAGAGAATTCATTTGAAGCCTAAAATCCAACCACAATGTTCACTTTTTTCTTTTTAGCAAACGAATTGAATCGCTGAAATATCCCATCTCAATATTTTGACGAATATCCAAATTTTAGACCCCTTCCCCGACTAAGAAAAATGATTTTTAGCATATTATGGCTTTTTGTCAATTAACACGATAGGTCCAAAGCTCATGTATTCGAAAGCATTACATTTGGTGTGTGTTCTTTATACCAAAACTGCATGTTTCTATTAAGTTCTGGACGAAATGCTTCACTGAGGTGACCTATAAGCACGTGAGGCAAAGAGTTAGATGGATGAAATTTAGAATGAATGGATTCTTTTATTAGAACTATAGAAAGTAAACAGAATTTGGATAAAATCCTTCAAAGAGAATAGATCTAAATACATACTCGATTCTTTCAGCTATGTTACAAAACTAAAGTCGAGTGGGTAGCTCATATGATTTAAATTTAATATTTGTTTGAAGACGTTTAACGTCTTGTAGTTCATTCGATGCCCAATTCAATTATTCTATTATTTATAATTTTATACATTCACAGATATAAATTCTAGATTTAAAAAGTTTTAGAATTATCTTTAGATATTCAAAATATTCAAATATGAAATAAAATTGAATTATGAAAAATTATTGAGTTATGAAAAATAATATAAACTAACAAATAAAAAATAATTTCTTATTTAAAATTTGAAATCCGGAGCAATCAATGTAAAATCGTAAGCATTAAAAGTAGTTTAATATGAAAAATAAACCGCAATGAATACGAGAAAAAAAATGCTCAAATGATCATTAAAAAGTAGAATAGGTTATATAAATTTGATTAAATTTTAAACTTACTTAGAGTCTTAAGAATATTTATTTTGAAACTTCGTGCCGTTATTAATCTTACTTTAGAATTCCGATTTTTAATTAAAAAATTATTTTATTAATTAATTATTTTTTTATTATTATTTGCAATTAATTTGCAAAATAGTTAATTCAAAACATAAAAATATTTTCTTTTCTGAGAAGAAAAGGATCCTTACCTTGTTTTTGTCTCAGAACTCGATGAAATCGAATGAGAAACACGAAATGAATCTCTTTAATGATTCGGACACATTTTTGTACCCTTTTTTCGCCTCCGAATGTCCACACAGCTGAACTTTTTTGCTTCACGAAAAATCTTAATTGGGTTAATGGTGCGGTTTGCCCCTTTCTCACTTAACAGAAGCTGCGTTTTCTTGCGAATCAAAGTTTCCCAGAAATGTTTTCTCATTCTCACGAGGTATATTAGTTTGGAGAGACCGGAAGAAAAATATATTTACTCTCTGGAAAAATCGTAAAGCTCTGGCATCCGCAAAAAGTAATTCTTCTGTCCAAAAGAACAATATAAGACTTTTAATAATCCAACTCGTATTTATCCAACACAATTAGAACAATTTTTATTTGATACAAAAGGAGAAGTAACATTTGTAAGAATTAAATGTACGTTTTGCCTTAACAAATTTAGGTTCTCCGACATATAAAATATTCATGTTTCTTTTTTCTTATATTAATATAAAGTTTATCTCAAAATGTGTACAATATTTTTTATCATGCAAGAACATGGTGTTGTTTTGATTAGGAGGTTTTGGTGTCTCCGAAATTTATGGGCAAAAAATAAAGAATATAGGCCCCTAGAAATTATCGGTTGAAGAATTTTTTTTACCAGCTTTTGCCAGTATTGCATTATTATTATGTATTGTTTTTTGACAGAGATGCTTTTTGGAAAGGTTGTCCTGCTTTTACCAGTATTGATTTATTATTACATGTCCTTCTTTGACAGCAGATACGTTTTTAAAAGTCTGACGTATAACTATGACAACTTTATTATTCTGTTATTCAGCTGTTATTTCAACTTGTCTCATAAAGTATTCAAATAATATACAAATTAAAATTTGTATTATTATTTGAAAATTGTAAATTAGGACAAAAATTAGTTCTCTGCGGTCTTTACAAATTGTTTGCGATGGTTGTAATTTTTTAATATTTTAGAAAGTTGCGAGATTTTAAAATTCCTTGGAGCAGTAGATTTTATAATTTTAATGAAAATTAAATCATAGTAGCTAAATATTTTGTATATTAAAATGATTGTTCTAGAATCATCTTTTAGACTAAACATTACCCTATGTATTCTTCAATAGCTTATATTTGTGTGATAATATTATTTAATTATTTTCTTTCTTCATTATTTAGGTAGATAACAGCTAAAGTTTAGAGGGAATAATTTAATGCAGAAATGTACAATAACACTAATTTAATTGAGCCTATAAGAGGATACGTTTGTGGATTATAATTCTTCTCTTTCTCTCTGTGCGTGCGTGTGTGTGTGTGTGTGTGTGTGTGTGTGTGTGTGTGTGTGTGTGTG
>JAOUZG010042406.1:12206-24316 GCA_026289955.1 Argiope argentata
GTGTGTGTGTGTGTGTGTGTGTGTGTGTGTGTGTGTGTGTGTGTGTGAACTCCTCCTAAACGGTTGGACAGATTTTGATGAAATTTTTTGTTTGTTTTCTAGTAGATTCGAGAATGGTTTAGATTCATAAAATTTTCAATTATAATTTTTATTAATTAAAAATTAAGCAAAATTTAGACGTTTTTTTTTTCTTAAAATAGTATCATACAAAAAGGATTTTAAATCAAATTAAAGTTCAAAAAATTAAATTTTTAATTGTATCAATTTTTTTACCTACAAATTTAGATTTTTATTTATAATGAATTTTTAAATAAATATTTTAACCATGCTTTTCAACCATTTGTTTCGAGCAAAATAACAATTTAATCAGCACGAGCATGGCAAAGAATCATCTTTTATCTTGAGACAACTTTGAGAAAAAAATAAGTTAATTATTACTGCAAATTAACTCCGGAAAAATTTAATTTTCAGTGCCTAATTCTATGAAATAAAATAAATAAATAGGATTTTTTCTAAAAAAATAAAAACAAGATAAAGTTTGCTGTAATCATTCACAATATCTATATTATTAATTCAATAAGAGCAAGCATGATTTAATTCATGCAGAATATCCATTCTAATTCGGATCCAACGGCCAATTTGTATATCTTTAGTAATAGGCACAAATATTGTTTACTACTACAATTAAAATGATCTAATTGAAATAAATAACTGCCTTTTATGTAATTTGGGTCAATAAATACTCTGATGAATTACGAATTAAAAATTTTTTGATACTCTGCTCTGTGAGTAACATTTAATAAAATATTCTTGAGATACTAATATTTTAAATATGAAAAGTTGCACTTCAATGAACTAAACCAATCATTAAAATTGACTGATTTATAAAAATTTGAGTCTTACTATTCTATAAAAACGTACAATTTTAGACCTTTCCAGCCAGCATTTAACCCTAGAAAGGTAACCTTTAAAAAACTAACAAGAATGATAACCATTCGTCTCCTAGAGGAAGTGTGAAATCAGTTTTTAAAGCTAATTTAAATAAAAGCATATTACCTGCAGATGATTACATAACTCTTGATTGTCAAGTAGGATAAAAATAATATTTATTCATTTTCGAAGCAATCCTTACACATATATGCGTGATGTTCTCCGCACATTGCTCTTGATCATAACAAACAAAAATTGCGCGTCATTCTGTGCAAATTATATAGGCAAAATGCACAATTTTTTCTTTTTTTTTTATTTCAGATTGTTCAGATCGTTGAATGTTTAAATTCAATTTTAGAAGTTCACTTACAATAGTCCTTGTTGATCGGGGCAAATTTGATAAGACGCTTCTGCATCCATGGAGCAAGAAGAACTTCAATAAAATCTTCATCTTTCGATTCAGAAGTAGAATTATCTTCCTCGCTTAATTCTTTCAATAATTCACGGACAGCTTCTGGCCTACCCCACAAATTTTCTCCGTGAAAACGCTTCGACATCTCCAAACATACACAGGAATACCTTCTTAATGCTAACGGGACAGATAACCATTCGTCTCTGAGACAACTATTGTTCTGGATATACTACAAGCAGAAATATTTCGGGGAAAAGGAATGTCCTCATCTGTACTGCCCATGGTCAGATAAAGGTACTGAGTAGAATGATTCATTTACCTTTATAGGAGAAGAATAGTCCAAGTTATTTCGTAAGCGTTCGTCAAGGAGACGAATGGTTAGCATTCTAGGGTTAAGTAAATTATCAATTCCGGGTCAATCAGAGCCCAGAATTTCCCCTAGACTTATAATTAAATGAGTGTGTTCACATATGCGTAAGTGTGCGTATATAGGCCCTCTATAGACCAGACCATATCATCTAGAGCAACCTAACTTTGCACATATATACCTTAGAGGATGGAAATGTATACGTCGGTAAGATTTTTTTGAAATTTTCCTTAATTAAAAATTAAATTAAATTTTGGCATTTTTCCTTGAAGAAATACAAAAATATTGCAGTAAAAACTCATTTTTAAATCACTTAAAAAACTATTTTAAAATTATATCAATGTTTTAATAAGGTATTAGATAATTATGTGTTATGTAAATTAAGTAAATAAGTGCTGAGTAATTACGAATTTAAAAAAATTAAATTTATTTCCTGCCTTGTGAATCATATTTAACAAAATATTCTTGATGATATAATACCATAAATAAAGAAGATTTGCACTCTAATAGAGTAGATCAATCTCTAAAGCTGATCAATTTATGAAAATTTCAATATCACTATTCTATATAAATGGACTATATTAGATCATTTCATCGACCGTCTCAAAGAAATAAATCACCTTTTAAGATTCCTCAAGAGTAATTGACCTAGATTATAAAAATGTTGATTCTTCTGATATTGTAATATTCAAAACTTGATAAATTTTTCAGATTTCTTAGGAAAAGATATAATTTTTTTTTTAATTTGGAGGGTCAAGAAAATTTGCGGAATATGATTCCTTAGAACAAAAGGTCTATCCAAAATTTAAACTTAATATTTTTTATGAAATAATATAAACTGAAATATTAAAATATTATTACTAACAGAATCTATATTCTTTTAAAAATAAAGCTAAAACTGAATTTTATGATGAATTCGTGGAGTTTTTGCTGAATAATTCTTTGAGATGTTATAAATTATGAAAATTGTTCTGTAGTCGAACGAATCTGCTTTCACTTTTCATAATTTTTATTCAAAGACAAGCCTGCATTCATTAAAAAAAGACTTTATATTAATTGCAGTTCCATCATTTCCATTTTAATTTAAAATTAAAATTTAGAGGCACGGATAGAAAGAGAGAGGTGAGTAGTATAACGAAAAGAATATCTTAAGGCTTACATAATAGTATAAGTGACTATCAAAATTTGAAGTTTAAAAATATTTTACTGAAAAACCTGTTACCTTTAAGTTACATAAAATAGTAATTATCAATATTAATTAGCGAGCATTAATACTGGCGAACCGGCTGGTCGCCAAAGGCGGGTATTTGAAAATATAATAAATAAAATCACAATAAGAATTGTATACTTTATTACAGGGATGCACAACCTATAGTCCTCTTAGCCTTCGAAGTTGGCCCGCGAATGTTGTTAATAAAATAAGACTAATTTAAAATGAAATGAGACTTTTTCACATAAACAGGATAAAAATCTGATACAAAAACGATTCTTCATCAGAATAAATAATTTACAGTTGTTCAAGTTTATTTACTTTTTACTACGCCGCTTTTCAGTTAGTTCCCTTCGTGGCTACTTGCGAGTACGATTTTCGTACAGGAGAAGCTCGCGGACGCGAAAAATTTCCACACATGAAAATGTAGTATCAAGATCAAATTCAAATCTTGCATAAAACATTTGATGAGAGGTTTTCAGATTTTGATAAGTGCCTGACAAAAATTGATGTATTTTCTTCTCCATTTTCTGTTGATGTAAATCTAGTGGATGAGAGTATGCAGTTAGCTTTAATTGATTTACAGAATTTCGATTTTTTCAAAACTCAATTCAAAGAAAAACTGATTTTAGAATTTTAAAAAGATTTACCCGAGGAATTTTTGGGCTTAAAGCAAAATGCAACCGCATGTGTAACTTTCTTTAGCAGGGCTTACATTTGTGAGCAAATTTTCTCACTAATGAAATTAAACAAATCAAAAATTAGAAATAGAATAACAGATAAAAACTTTTCTTCTGTTCTACGTATTGACCCGACCAATCTTAATCTCAACAAAAAATCAATTAACTTCAAATATTCAGTCCCGGCCCTCTAATTAATTTTTACAAGTTTTGATTACTAATTTTTTTCTCAAAATTAAAATTTTTCTCTGTATAATTATCAAAAAAAAAATTTCCTTTGTTGCTCTATTTCAAGTTTGTCCCCTTATTAGCAGGAATCTTTTTTGAGGTAAACTATTTAAATCATGTCGGTAATGTTTAGGTTTTATTCATTTATTTATTGCATAATGTGTGCATGAGTAAAATAAGTAAAGTAATAATTCATGCTTAAAGCTACAAAATACCCCCATTGTTTTCACGTTTTTAATGTTTTAATATTCATGTGCTGTTTTGGCCCTCGTCAAGATCCCTTTTCATATTTTGGCCCCTCATCCTGAAAAGGTTCTGCATTCCTACTTTATTGTAAATCAAATCAAATTATGTCGTCTTTGAATGATTCCTGTCCAACTTATAAGTTGGGAAAAATCTGAAGCCCGTATGATGCACAGATAGGAGGATTAAAAAGTTAAATTTTTCTATAAATATTTGTTATGATATAAGTATTTCAAATTTTGATCATAGTCGCTAAATTATAGTCTTTAAGGAAAATTTTATACTATCAATTAACGATTAACTTTTCATTAGGAAACAACCTGAAAACAATTTCCTATTGAGCAACATTTTAATATTAACGTTTGTTATAACGCTTGTGACCTAAAAAAGTGAACTTCGAGTATCTAATTAGCTTGTGAGTAAACAGTACTTCGCCCCGTTTGTTGAAACAGTTGCTGTCAACTCAATTTCCTGCTTGTGGTACATTCAAAGATGCTTTGCTGGCATGAAAAGAGCATTGTTAATAATTATATGTGGAAATCTTGGAGTGGATCATTCATAAAAATGGAGTGACTTATTCACGGAAGTATTTATGATAAGCTCTATTAGGGATATTTACTAAAAAGTAAGGAATATTACCAGCAGAAAAATTACTTTTTCTCATGAAGACCATCGGCAATATCCTTTCCTTCTCCTTGTTTCACGTATTTGCACAACTTGGCATGCTTCTTGTATAATTTCATTGCATACCAATAAAACTTAAGTATGCCTTTTGAGCTTCTTGGCATTAATTAGTTGGATTTAAAATTTCATACTGATCTACTGCTTTGATGCCAAAACCAAATATTGACCTTGATTTATTATCATGTCAGAACATGATGTTTTATTTTTAGGATAAGGTTTTTGACTTCAACAAAAATCCGTAGGCGAAAAATAAAAATTTTATCATATGCCTGAGCATCTAAAAAAACAGCTTTTAATAATGTGATGCCATCCCATTTACAAAAGTCCTGATTTAAAAAAAACAAGTTAATGACAATAGCAAATAAAAATTAGAAAAATATCATTTTGAGCGCGCTTTTATATGAAATGAAATAAATAGATAATGTGATATTTTTTTAAACAATAAAGGCGAAACAAAGTTTTTTGGTCGTTTGCAATACTAAAGGGACTCATTCAATGAAACAATGAAGATGAATAAAAATATAGTTTAACTTGCAAGAGCACGTGGTGCTTGGTCGTTATACAAATGATGTTCTGACATGATACATTGAAATAGTAGGCATAGCAGATTTCATTTTAATTTTTTATTTTCCTTATTCTGCTCTTAATTTACTTATCAAAATTGTACTGATAGGACAAACCAATTTAAAATTTTAAAATATATATATTCTTTTTGATATACCAATTTAATTACCGCTCAATTACTAATGTTTTGAAAAAAATATTTTTCATGATTTGGATTTTCCTTTCTATAATAAAAATGAAGCTTATATCCTTATTTCATGACATCATTTAATTAGATTATCTCTTTGCTTTGAGTTTAAGACATTTATATGCATCAGATTTTCATTTATCCGTTTTTGATGTTTTTTGTAATGTTTTTTTAAGGTTAAACTCATTGAAAAAAAGGATTTTACATCCTTTGGAAAATTATATAAAACTAATTTTTTCACACTCCAGTTTCAAATTCATGTCTGTTTTAATGATATAAAAGACATTTGCTTCTTGCTTCAATCTCCAATTACATATTATTAATTTTATTTTAAATTTATATTTCTTACTTATTGACTTTCTTTTCTTTTAAATACTTTAATTAAATTATAAAGAAAGAGGAGGGGAGGGGAAAATTAAATTTTTATTTTTCACATACTATTTATTTGAAAAATTCGTTCTTAATTTGTATTCGATCCTTTTCCTTGATGCTATTTTTTGACATTAAATTCCCACTTCAGTTTATTTTATATAGTTTTTTTAAAGTATCATATCATACGTTCATCCATTTTATCGGTTCATCCATAACTCTCCACAACCCACCAGCTACTCAGGATGATTGAATACATCCACGTGGGAAGGAAAAATAGAAAAACAACTGCGGCCATTTTCCTAGATATAGCAAAAGCTTTTGACAAGGTCTGGATCCCCGGACTCATCCACAAAATGATCGCCTACAACTTCCCCAAAACCCTTATAGAATTAATAAATTCATATCTAACTGACCGATATTTTACAGTATCAATTAAACAAACCGATTCCACAAAAAGAAAATTAAGAGCGGGAGTTCCTCAAGGCGGTATTCTTGCCCCTGTGATTTTCCTACTATACTTGAATGACATCCCCCAACAAAATGATATCATGATAAGTCTATACGCTGACGATACTGCCATACTTGCGCAAGGACAAACCCCAGCCAAAGCAATAACCCCGCTCCAAAATTACCTAACAAACCTAGAAAGGTGGCCGAGCAGATGGAAAATACAGTTAAATGTTGAAAAAACGGAAGCAATACTATTCTTCAAAAAAATAAATAACTGGCCCAAAATCAAAATATACAACACAGAAATTGAATGGCAAAATGAAGTGAAATACCTCGGCATCACAATGGATAGGAACCTAAACTACAGAGCGCACATAAGCAAAACGCGAGAAAAATTCAATAAGGCTTTTAGGGCACAATACCCTCTAATTTGCACTAACTCCAGGCTTTCTCTCGAAGGCAAAGTGCTAATATACCTGGCATACTTAAGACCAATCTTGACATATGCGTGTCCAATCTGGGCGGCAACAGCTAGTTCAAACCTACAAAAAATAGTAGCCCTTGAAAACAAAACTCTCAGAATGATTGCTTCAGCCAGATGGCTCCACCGTAATAGAGAAATAATAAAAGCCCTGAACATAGCCCCAATAAAAGAATTTATGAATAAACTAGCAAAAAACTTTTATGGTAGTATCACTAATATCGACAACCCCACACTCAAAATTCTGCCGCGATACGATATTAAAGATCAAGCAAATAAGCGGAGACCCAGGTGCTCACTTAACCTCTAGGCATTCCGACCACTCCTAAAGTTTATTATTTTTTTATTTATTTATGTATTTTTTAAGTAAAAAGAAAAAGAATTTATCTTTTATTTACTTATTATATGCAAATATTTAATTATTATCAATCAGTTTACTGTTGAAAATCAAATTTAATTACCACACAATCCTAAACTACTGTTGCACTCTATAACTCAATAGGAAAATTTCCAAAAGTATCAAAGCCCAAATTTGCTAGACTTACAGATGGTGGGGCCTGCGGCCCCAATGAGCTGTAACTCCCCTTACAAATCCATTTTATTGTACTGTTGAAAGTATAAGTTTATCCAGTTTGCAGATGGATGTTTGGTAGGTTTTTGTTGCACCTCACTGATTTGTTGCTAATATTTTTCAGAATAATTCTTTCTTTTTCCAAGCAGCAAATGAAAGAAGTACATCAATTTTATATAAAATTCAGTGTTTATTCTATTTTTTATCTCATTAAATAACAAAAAGAAATTCTCAATATTTATGTAGAGCGTATGAGCTGGCCTTCTTCTTTTCTAGCTCGTAAAACATTAAAAAAAGAATGGCATGCGTAAAGATTTATGAAGTAAATTTGTTGAGGTAAAATGAATGTTACCAGTTTCAAGATGTTCTTAAACATTAGCATTCCATTGTCTAAAATTTAACAGACACATTATTATGCAGCCAAAGTTTATTTTTATTTCTATCTACTAGAGAATTTAGTATCTTTTGCGAGAATTTTGTTTTCAATGTCACCAAAAAATTCTAAAAGTAACAATTCAATTATAAAATGAGACTGCTCTGAATATTCAACCACTAAAATATTATTTAAAATTCAATTATAAATTTGAATTTATATCTTTCACTTCCAAGAATATGTATAATCCATACATATTAATTTGTGATTTATATAAACTTATAATGAATAAAATTTAAAAATAGTTATATCTCATATTATATCTTTCCTTACTTATATACTGAAGTGACAAAAGTCATTGGATAGCAATATGCAAATATACAGATGGCAGTAGTATCGCAGCGAAAAAGTATAAATGCACAGTTCGTTTTTCAAAGCTTTCATTTGTGTTCAAGTTATTCATGTGAACAGGTTTTTCGTGATTTATGGCGGCACGACGAGAATTAACAGACTTTGAACGTGGAATGTTAATTGGAGCTAGAAGCATCGGTCATTCCATTGCGGATATCGTTAGTGAATTCAACATTCCGAGATCCACAGTATCAAGAGTGTGCCGAGAGTAGGAAATTTCAGGCATCCCATCCCATCATGGACAGCGCAATGGGCGACCACCTGCACTTAACGACCGAGACCGCCGACGTCTGTGTAGAATGGTCAATGTTAATAGACACGCAACACTTCGTCAAATAACTGCAGGAATCAATGTGGGACGTACGAGGGACGTGTCCGATAGAACTGTGCGGCGAAATTTGTCTTCCTTGGGCTATGACAGCAGAAGACCGACTCGAGTGCCTTTAATGACAGCACGACACCGCCTGCAGCGACTCTCCTGGGCTCGTGAGCATATCGACTGGTCCCTACACCAGTGGAAAACCGTGGCGTGGTCAGATGAGTCACGATTTCAGTGGTTACGAGCTGATGTTAGAGTTCGAGTGTGGAGCAGACCCGACGAAGCCATTACCCAAACTGTCAGCAAGGCACTGTTCCAGCTGGTGGTGGCTGCATAATGGTGTGGGCTGTTTTTGCATGGCATGGGCTCGGTCCTCTGGTGCAACTGAACCGATCATTGACTGGAAATGGTTATGTTCAGCTGCTTGCAGATCACTTGCAGCCATTCATGGACTTCACGTACCCACACAACGATGGGATTTTTATGGATGACAATGCGCCATGTCACCGGGCCAGAACTGTTCGCGATTGGTTTGAAGAACATTCCAGACAATTCCAGCGCATGATCTGGCCACCTAGATCGCCCGATAGGAATCCCATCGAACATTTATGGGACATCATCAAAAGGTCCGTTCGTGCCCAAACTCCTGCACCATCAACACTTTCGCAATTATGGACGTCTATACAGACAGCATGGCTCAATATTCATGCAGAGGACTTCCAACGACTTGTGGACTCCATGACACGTCGAGTTGTTGCACTTCACTGGGCAAAAGGAGGACCGACACGATATTAACAGTCATCCCCTGACTTTTGTCACTTCAGTGTATATATCAGGTACTGAAATTAGTAATTTCAATTATATTCAATGTGCTGTATTCTTTTGGAACTAAACTATTCTGAAAGAAAATTCAAGGAACTTTTTGTCAACTAATTCTTCTTTAAATTATCAGCGATTTTCAAATTTTTACCAATATTAAGGCAGCTAATAAAATTGATATGATTTTAATTAAATTAAATTGGTATGATTTTTTTTAATTATGCATCGCACAGTGAGGGTTTTCAGTCGTTACGATAAACGACAAGACAGAGATTTTGTCAAACTTTTCTTTTTGAAAATAAAAATGGCATGCATTGCATAAAAGGTTGTGTAAATTTAATTTGTAGTATCTAAAGTATCATTTTTCAGGAATACATTATTTTTGTGAAACCATGAAGAAATCCTGAATATCATTTACAGTGAAACCAGCAGGGAGGCTGGGAGGGTTGAAAATATGCTGTTAATTCTGAGAGTGTGGTGAAAGTTTTATAAGCCAGATAACATCTAAAGTACAGAAGTAATTGCTTTTGTATTGTGGCTTTATCACTCGGCTATAAGCCCAAACGTTGCGAGTTCGGTCCTTCACCCGTCACCCATAATGGTGATCCGCAACCTTGAATAAGCAACTTTCTACATCTGTTGTGGCACCCTTTAAAAACAGAAAAAGTTGTCAGGTGCATTAGAAACAACAGCCAACGTAAACTCACTCGCGCTTGGCACAAAATGCATTGTTCGACTCACCACCAACTCACTGGTGGAAGAGTAGGAGGTGAAAGCTTCATAAGCCAGATAACATCCACCGGACTGAAATGTCACTTTTTTCTAATTGTTATGTTGTTCGGTACTACCAGAACGGTCTACAAACCTCTGCTTGCAAACCAGAACATTGCAAGCTCGATCCTTGACCAATCCACCCACCGCAATGGCGAGTCCCTCGATTTAGAATAAGCTATTGGGGCGCCCTCAAATAAGCCGTTATGTCTTACAGCTATAATAAGCTTTCCTCTAGAATAAGCTGCTGTGTCTTCCAGCTACTGTGGCGCCTTCTGTCGGCAGCAAACGTCACCAGGCGCATTAAATACAATAGTCAACTAATAGACACACTTACCATAAGCTTGGCGCAATTATATCTTTCGTCTAACTATCGACTGACTGGTGGGTGAGTATGTGGTGAAAGCATCATAAGCAAGATAATATCTACGGTAGACAAGTAATTACAATTGTATCATAGCTATGTTACTCGGCTAGAAACCAGAATGTTGCAAGTTTGGTCCTATGGCAATCCTCATCTGCCAAAAGGACAAGAATCAAAGAAAGGTTAATTTTTTTCTTTAAAAAAATGTAGTATGTGGGAGAGTGCAGTTTTGCAAAGAATGCACTACCACATTGGTTCGGCTTGAGAAATGATATAAATGCCTGATGGTAAAACTTATTTTCTTGCCGATAGGGGGAGAGGAGGGGCAAACGATTACCGATGACGAGCAATTTTCCTTATTTTTGGACCTCCCATCACTGGTTGCTGCGAAGACGAAATATTGTTATGGACAGTATGCCCAAATTCGCGATTTTGGCAAATCTCTACATTTCAGAGATCCTGAGGCAGTAGACTGCTATTCCCATTGAATCAAATGGAGATTTTGAATTAGCGTTTTAATTTCGCTACCTATTATTGTCCACAGAAATTAATTAGCTTCAACTATATATAAATTATGTGAATTTTAATTTTTGAAAATATATCAGTTAATTTTATAGTGGATGCGAAAATTATAAAGAGTTTTGTAAAGTATAATAAAATAAAATAAATAAATAAAAATTTGAAAATTGAAAAATTATCCATTCGTTTACCGAAAGCTTTAACTGTACCCGAGAAGTAACAAATGTTAGTTTGCAAAACGAAAATAAATGTTTTGACATTTCTAGAAAAAAATGGACGAAATCACGGTGAATAAATTAGAGAAATGCTCAGAAAATGAATTCGTGGATTGCATTGAGAACTTTAACAAACGAGTAAGACTTCTTTAATTGATATGTAATCCTTGCATAATTTTTGCATAAAGTGATCGCTACTGTGCAGACATCGATATGCGCAAATAAAAATCATATTACAAATGTGCACTTATCTCTTTCTTTTATTATTAATTTTCTTTTATTTTAACCTTCCTAAGGAGTTAATTAAAAAATATTGTTTTTCTTTGTCCGTGAATGGTTAAACGATAAAAAATTGTTAAACAGCTGTTATATTTTAACACAACAATGACTTTTTAATAAATAATATGTATTTATATCACTGCTTTCCCAGAAAATAATGCCGGTTGAAATTAAAATAGATATGTTTATTTATTTCTTCATGTATAAAGAGTGCTTGAAACAATATTAAAAATAACTAATTAAATTGTATACTAAAAGAAGTCAATGCAAGTTTTTACACTAATACTTGGTAAAACTGATTATTTGTTAAAAAAATATTCATTTCTGATTCCAGATATGTATGAAAAGTATTAATATTTGTATCATATTTTTTATATAATGATGAAATTTTTAGAAGAAATGAGCTTTTGTGATCTAATGACTATAATTATACATAAATATAATTCAAAAATTTTTTATATCTGCTTATTATAAATCCTTATAAGATAAATAGTATTATCTTTTTCAGATTTTATACATTTTAATTATTATGTAACAAGAAATCTTTTTCTTTCTTTCTTTTTTGCATTTTAAAGGTATAAATTACAAATTGTGCAGAATTTTATTTATTTTAGTATGTTCTTCAATACTCTGATTAATCTTAGTTATAAATATTATTATT
>JAOUZG010042408.1:0-16850 GCA_026289955.1 Argiope argentata
GCCCAGCACATAATTTTTTATTTGGCTCCATCATTGACCCTTCCGGAACTAATCCTAAAAAGGACGAGTCGGATCTAGGAGTAACATGTTCTTCAATTTGCGACAGGGTGGTGGTTGTAGATACAGAGCTGGAAAGCACACGTCCTTCCAGTTCGAAGCTCAATCACCGAATGGAAAATGGCTAAATGTGTATTGAGTGAAATGGAAGCTCGGAAGCAGTGTCTTAAGTAGTGAAAAAGTAGAAGGTGAACGGACCAATGGGAGCATTCGGAGAAATCGGTGGGCGGAGCCACTGATTTTCAAGAAGCGCGTCAATGAGAATGAGTACTTTTTCTTGGCGATTTTTTGCAGCTTTCGTTTTTTTTATTGCTTCAAGGATGTTTGGAAGTTCAGTGAGGAGTTTTTTTTAAATTCAAAAATGCTGTCCGTTGTTTTTTTGAGCTCAATGGAGGTCCGTGAGAAACCTGTTCAAAGTCGGAGCATTAGCTGATTTGGAGGGGGGGGGCTTGAGATGGATAGAAACGAGACAGCAGTTGACTTCTTGGTGCTGCAGCTTGAGCGTAATAGATCCTGGGGGGATGGAAATGGTTTTTCTGTATTTTTGAGTATGCTGGGCATCCTTTCCATACTGCCAGATGGCCATTGGCCTTGCAATTCATACAGGTGGGGTTCTCGATTTTCTCTTGGATGAGGCAGTCTCTAGTGGGTGGTTGCCTACGCACTTGATACATCTTGCAACACAGCGGTAGTTTTTCGCTGAATGGTGAAATCTGGAGCAATCGTAGCAGATAGTAGCGGGGGGTCTGTTTCTGAATTTAATGAAGAGAAAGCAGAGAGATTTGATGTTGAAGATTTTCTGATTGTCTGGATTCTTTTAAATTTCGAATAGGAAGAGTAGAAGGGGTTTTGGTTAGGAAGTTTTTCATCTGGCTAATTCTGACTACATGAAAATTCTTTTCTTCTGGTTCTGACTTGATTTCTTCTTGGCTGGAATTTGCTGGCAGTCCTCTTGGAACAACTTTTAGTGGGCGTTCTTCCAGGGCTACGTTGAGGATGTATACTTTTTTTTTGGAGTCAAGAAGTTTGATCATTTCTGCCTTTGCTTCCTTGGAGGGGAGCTGTATATTTATGTACCCGAGAGTGTACTTGCTGCTCATCTGGGGTGACTTCTTGTACTTTCTTGTAGAATTAAATTGTAGTTTTTCTTTAGAAGTAAACTGATGGATGCTGGTTTTTTTCTCGTACTTTTCAGACATGTCGGGATTTTCTGTTTGGAGACGACAGAAGTAATTTCTAGTTGGGATGCTAAAATCTTTTAAGAATTTGGGTTTTTTGGCTGCTCTTCTTGGTGAGACTGGAATCTGGGTTGCCTTGATGTTCGTTATCTTCTGCTACTTCCATAACGTCAGTATATGGCTCCAGTTGTTTTTTCTGTGTTCTTGAGGGATTGGTGCAATCAGGAAGGGTCCGGAGCTTTTCCTGGAAATGTTGGAGTTTTTCGGCTAGAGAATAGTATTTTTCATCTTTCATGAAATCTGAGTTGATATGTTGAAGAGAACGGAACCACATTCTATTTTTGAAGCTTTTGATCACTCCTTTTAGACCTCTGCGTGCGCAGCGGCATAGCGGAGAGCTCATCCTGAGACGACCCCACCAGTCGGAACCGAAATACACCAATCAATGAATAATCCTTGAGCAAACAGTTTTGTATCCGTTCAAATACAGTCGTCAACACACTGCGTATGCGTTAAACTTCACCGCCAGTTAAGATATCGAAAATGCAGTTTTTTTCGACATCAATCAAGTTTTTATACTGGGCCCGAAATGAAATAGCAATCATTATGGCCGAAATTATTTATTTACAAAATTTAAACATATATTAACATTAACAACACACACAACACTTAAGGTCTAACTGGAATCTCTTCTACTGCGCAGCTCTCTGCGCATCTCACGAACTTCCTTTTTAAAACTCCCTAAAGGATTATCTGACGTCGGGAAAATAGATGAACCTTACTCCTCCCCCGAAAGGAAGAGCATCCGTCTGAAGATGATGCGCCTAAAAATAGGCTTTAAAAAACAAAAAGAAATACGTGGATGCATTTCAGAGAGAAATGATAATTAAAATTTCGTTTTGCGAAGAGTTCCAGATAATATAACTCCTCGAAGGCACATAATATACATACTTACAAAATAATACTAAAAAATCAGAAAAAGAAATGTCACGAAAGAAATCAAGAAAGAGAATAAAATAATAAAGATACGTTTTACATTTTTTATCTCAAATTCTTCTAAATACTGTAGTGAATACATATAATAATGAATAAAACACAATTTTACTCAGAAATTCTAAGTCTGGAGAATGCATCTGCATTACCATGAGCACTACCTCTTCTATAAGAAACTTTAACATCATACCTTTGTAAGGCCAATGCCCATCTTGTCAGTTTGGCACTGTGAGGAGCACTATTGGTAAGATATGTCAATGGGTTGTGATCTGAAATTACTTGGGTTTGGGATCCAAAAATCCAAGTGTCAAATTTGCGAAGTGCTTCCAGAAAACAAAATGCTTCACGCTCGATTGTGAACCACTTCATTGGGTCGCAGTTAGTTTCTTGCTAAAGAAAGCAATGGGCCTTTCTTCCGTTTGGTCATTATGCTGGGCCAAAGAAGCGCCAACGGCAGTGGCGGGAGCATCTGTGAATTGTAGAAAAGGGCGAGTTAGATCTGGTGTATAAAGGAAAGGCATATTTATCATTTCCTCTTTGAGTTTAGCGAAAGAATTTTCAGCTGACGATTCCCATGGAATGTCATTTGGAACGTTCTTTTTAGTCAAGTTAATTAAGAGCAACACTAATTTTGAGGAGTTCGGGATATAATCTCGATAATAATTCGTGAGACCCAAGATACTTCTAACCTCACTTTTGGTTGTAGGTCGACTCAGCCTTCGAATCGTTTCCACCTTTTCAGGACCAGGAGAATGTTTACCAGAATCAAAAATGTGATCCAAGAACTTGACAGATTTTCAGCCAAAAGCTCACTTTTGAGGTTCACTTTTAGCCCTACTTTTTTCAAAGACTTAAACACCTTGGAGATATGATCGAGGTGTTCTGCCCAGGTTGTCGAATAGATAGCGACATCGTCGATGTATGAACAGCAATACTTCCGATGTGCGAAAAGAGTATTGTCCATGGATTTCTGAAAGCTACTCCCAGCATTTTTCATACCTAAAGACATGGCCCTCCATTGGTACCCTGAGTGAGTCACAAATGCTGTCAAAGGCTTGGCCTCCTCCTTCATGGGGATCTTCCAATAACCTTTTGTCAAGTCTAATACACTTATGTAGCTGGCTTGGCCAATTTCAAAAGGAAGTTCTCTTGTGTTCTACATTGGATATGCATCAGTGATTGTGACACTATTTAAAAGTCTATAATCAACACAAAGCGGTACGCTTTCAACCTTTTTGGAGACAAACACGATAGGGCGGGCTCATTCACTTTCAATAGTCTCAATCAGTCCTAATTGGAGTAATTCTTTAATATGTTTATCTACTTCTTCTTAAAGTGCCACTGGTATTTGATAAGGATTTAGTGTTTTTTGGAATAAAGTCTGGCATTAAACTCACTGAATGTCCTCTTACCTTAACAAGTCCTGGAACAGAAATAAACGCGTCTGAAAATTTGGAGTGGAGATCTAAAAGCTCATGTTTTTGAGAAATTCTCAACTCAGCAGAAATGTCCATTACGTGTTCACAAATGTCCTTAACATCCAATTCTACGGTGTCTCTAGGCGCGTAGTGGAGTTCACCGAATTCATTATCTTGGTCAAAATTCAGGCCAATTTCATCAACTCTTTCTATATACGGTCGCAATTTATTGAAGTGGATCTCTCTTACACTTCCATCTTCCATTTTTAAGGAGCTTGTGAGATGATGATGGGACAAGAACCAAAACTAGGTCACCAATTGGCAAATGCTTTTTTTTTCTAGACTTAAGATTGCATCTTCTTGCATATTCGGCTTGTGTTCTCCCAGAATTTTCTCTTGCCAGATTATAAGCCTGCTTCAATTTCTCAGTTACATCTTTCAAATATTCTTCAATGGACTTTGAACTACCAGTGGGAATTTCCTTGTCGCCTATCCAAACATCCTTTATTAGTTTCAATGGGACGTTTGGTAGTAGATCATATACAAGTTGGTATGGTGAGACGCCCGTTGTGCTATGTGGCACTTCTCTGTATGCAAATATGAGGTAAGGAAGACGAGAATCCCAATTATTACCATTTTCTTGAATGCTTTTATTTAGCATTTCCTTTAGAGTCCGGTTCCAACGTGCTACAGCTCCCATGCTCTCCGGATGCCATGGGGTAGCGAATCTTGGAGCTATTCCCTAAATGTCTCTGAAGGCTTCAGCCAATTCGGCAGTGAAATTTGTTCCCTGATCTGTGCAAATAATTTTTGGAAACCCAGTTTGGGTGAATATCCTCATTAAAACATCCCATGTCGTTTTTGCTGTGATATTCCTAATTGGTACATCCTCAGCCCAACGCGTGCAAATATCGACTACGCATATAATATACTTATGACCCCTGCGAGAAGGTGGCTCCAAAGGGCCAATGCAGTCGACGATCCGTACTTCTAATGGGTTTTCGGGTCGAACTATAGGTGTTATAGGAATTCTATCCCGGTAAGTGATCCCTCTTCTAAGCTGACAGATTTTGCAGCTTTGACAAAATAACCTTAAATCTTCTTTCGGATTAGGCCAGAAGAAGTAATATTTAATCCTTTGTTTAGTTTTATTCTCGCCTAAATGTCCAGCCAACGGAATTTCTTCGGCAACTTTCACGACTTCTTCTCTTTTGCTGTTGGGAAGAACTACCTGTTTTACATTTTCACCTCAGATTGACTCGGTGTGAATTAAAATTCCATCATCAATTTCATACGCATTTTGTCTATTCCTTGTCTGGTCCCAAACTGGTTTTAGTGACGCTTCAATTCTTTGAAGTTCAATGAAAGATGATTTAGCCAAATTTTTTCCCTAAATCTCATTCTTCCGCACCATTTTTAAAGCAGATAGGATTCGGAATTTCTCTGAATTTCTAAATCAGATAACTGAACATTTTCCAAAAGTATCTCGTAAGCCGTGGCACTAATCAGCATGTCGTTGACAAGTCTCTTAGATACGGCACACATAATTGGAACAGAGCTACGTTTTCCATCATTTGTTTTAAAGCTAAATAGTTTGAGAGTAGCTATTTCCCTTTCACCAAATGCCGAAATTATTTGAATAGTATCTTCACTTTCATCACAATCTTTATTGATTAAGTCTCCACATATAACTGAGATTTGTACCCCTGTATCGATTACAGCTTTTATGGATGTTTCTCCACATTTGATATCAACCAACTGCAGGTTGCCGATTCCATCCCTCGTTTTGATGGGAGTGGAAACTGGGATTCGTACCTTAGCAGTTACAACTTCTTTGGCAGGCTCTAGTTCAGTTCCCTTTGTGATAATTGCATTACTTCTGGCATTACGAGGTGACATTTTTCTCGTATTTTTCGGGCATTCCTGAGCCAAATGTCCTAAAGTTCCACAAACAAAACATTTAGGCTTAAAGTCTCTATTTGTTTCCGAGTTCGCCGTCATCGGCATCTTAGCTTTCCTAAAGGACGGTTCATCTTTTCTTTTGACACAGGCGTCCTTATAATCTGGGCTCAACTTGTTAATGGTCGGCCTGTGCCTTGCATCATTCGAGTTAGCTCCCCTTACATTAGCCCGCACGCTTTCGTATTCATCTAGTTTAGCAGCTAATTCGGCTGGGACAATTGATTTGACCCAGTCATCAACAAAGTGATCTGTTATGTCACCAGGGACACGTCGTTTCTTCTGATCTGTAATCATGAGGTTCTTCAATACACCATACTTGGTTCATTTACACCAAGTCCTCTTAGCCGTTCTTTGAAATAGTTGGTGCACTATGGCCAAATATGGCTCTTGCGCCAAAAACCTCACACCAACCAACCAACTGGAAATAGCTGGTCCGTTCAAAAATAAATTCGTCATGATTGAGCTGGATTCCGCTGGTGTTTAACAAACTTTTGCCTAAAATTCTCAGCGCTGAGTTTGAAACATTTCAGTATTAGATTAACGTAATCGTAATCGTCAAATTTTTCATGTCGTCAAACAAGGTGAAAAACAAAACTATGTCCCCGTCTTCCATTTCAAATTTGGGTTCGAATTTTGTTAGTTCATAGATGCTACCCTTAGCTTCAGGCGTATTAGGTAATACCATAAGCCTTTCATTCTCTAATCGTAATTTTTCTAACTGAAATTCGCGATCAAGTCTTTCTTTCTCTCTTTCAATTTATTGTTGTTCATGACATTTTCTATCCTCTACAATAACTGTGTGTTGATTTTTGGTAAAGTTATCTTCTTAATCTGGATGTGTGGTAATTTAGTTTGCACATATCTACCATTTTCATTACATTAACCCTCTAAGCGTTTCCATTCTACGTGTGAAACTCCTGTAAAATGAAGGAAGCGGGACTAGTTTTCTGTCGCGAAAGCGTGTCGGTTTTCTACCAGAGATGTGTAGGAAGCGTTCACGGGTTTTCTTCCTTCCCCTCCTTTTCTTCATGGGAGGTCAACAAGCCTCGGGTATCAGCATATTACCACCTATTCATGCCAAATTTTATTGCTTTCGTTTATTTTGTACGGCTACAAACGTCAGAGTGTTTCTGGGAATAGTGCATAGGTTGCTTTTTAACCCCGATTGCTGATAGCACTTTCTAAACTGTTACACAGTGTAAATATAAACAGATAGGTTTTCACTTAATTTTTGCTGGATATATTAAGTACAGAATCTTTCATCATACATTCGGTCTTATTATACATATATTTTCAAAATTAGCAATTAATGAAGGATTAAAATTGTATTCATATCCTTTTATTATTATTCCAAATAAATTATTTTGTACAGAGCAATCAATAGTTGCAATATTGTAGCATTTGTCTAGAATTGTAACTAAGCACGGATAGTTCAGTTAATCAGATACATATAAATAACAATATATAACAATTTTTTTAAAAGAACGGGCATCATATTCTATTATAATAAGAAATACAAATCAGCAATATGATTGAATATATGAAAATATATATAATTCTAGAAACATGATTGGCTACTTATGTATTAATGATCCGGGTTCTAAAATATCTCGTAGCAATTTTATCAAAATTCAATAATGTTTTTAATCATGATTTTTTATTGAAAAATTGTGGCTTTTCGCTCTTAAATGCCTTAAATAATGAAATTATAAAGCTCAAACGTCGCTAAATATACCAAGGTTAATGCAGATTAATTGGCAACCGTATTAAAAATTTATTTTTGAAATTATAGAATATTCTGGTGATTTTAAAGTGTTTGTGAAATTTATTAAAATTATCGACATTTTTTGCGATTCCCCCCCCCATTAATTTGCGTGCACGTTCAACGATACTGCTACCTTCAAAAATAATAATAGGCAGCTTGAGGAAGCAAACAAACGATTCTTTTAAAATATTATACTGAAATATTTTATTCCTCATAAATTTCGATATGTTTATAATGTTTAATATTCTTAAAAAAATACAATGGACATAAATTCATCTTCTAATTTTCGTCCATTCTGTAAAAGAAAACACTAATTATTTATTGCTATATTTGCTAGTTTTATCAAACAAGGTAATTCACAAAAGTTTCTGTTGCACCTACATTTTTTTTATAAAATTGACCGTGGAAAAGTAATTGATGTTTTAAACACATGAAATTAAACTTGTAAAACATATGTTCGCATGTGTAACTTTGAAACTTTCCATTTTCTTTCTCTTATTAATGATCGCTAATAGTGAAGATAACAATCATTGAAAAGTTTTTTTATAACTATTCAGGTCGAAGGAAATAAAGAAATAAGCATCTTGTTTTGGTAGAAACCTCAACAATTCCACAAATGAATTAAGAAATTTTAATGTTTTAGAACTGTATTTGAAATTTTAATTGCTTATACGAAAAGATGTCTTTACTTTTGCCGATTATCTCCTTAGACATAGTAAACATATCAAACTATATAAATAAATGGATTTAATGAAGATATAGTGATAATAGTATTTCAGTGAAGTTGTGATGTATAAATTTTAGAAGTATTTGCCATCATAGTTTGAAAACTCTCGAAAACTGCCATAAAAAGTAATCGATTCCTTATTTAGAAGTAATAACTGGTGTAAGCCATTACTTTCAATTATGAAAGAAATATGCCCTGTTGTATCCAGAATCATTGACATTAATTAGTCTTGAATTGGTTTCGAAATGCACAAATATATGTATATATATTTAATTCCTTAAAGAAACTTTCGCGCACGACAAACCCTTATTATTTTTATAGTACCACAATAAACCGTATTCTAAAATATCTTATGATAGTTAACTTTCCTGGGAAATTATATAATATTTTTCATCTTCTGTTCTTTTTCTTCAATAAATCAATATTATGGTATTTGTGTTGACATCTGTTTTATGAAGATTTATGTCATAAGTGTTATGGGGATTTATGACATCATTGTTCAGAGAAATTCAAAATAAATCTAAAGCTGGCATTTAGTAAATAAATGAACTCAATATTAGAAGAAATTACTTATTAATATACATTTGTTCAGTAAGTATGAAGTTATCTTTTATTACAATTAAACAATTACTCTTTGGGAGTATTTGCTTTGGGAAAAAAGAATTCAGATTATAGAAATTTTATACTTACACAATATGCTCAGTTTTAAAACATTACGTCACAGTTTTATCAAAAGTTCATTTTAAATTGTAATCATACTTTTTGACAAAAGTTAATAATAGCATTGACTTAATACCCCAAACTTATCAAATTAAATGCTAATTAAAAAAAGCCTTTAATAAACAACGAGATTCAAATTTGTAAGCTAATTCATTAATTTATGGGTGGGTTTTCTCTTTTGTATCTGTCAAAGCATCTCAAGTGGATTTTTTTTCTTTATTGAAATTAAATTAAAGAAATCGAATTGAGATATATAGTAAAATTTTATATTCCCAACAGCTAAAACAAATTAGGTCTCTTTTAAGGAATTAGAATTGATCATACATGGAAACTTTATGTAGAGATATTTCAATCCACACAAATTTAACTTAGTTTTAAATTCATGTCGTCCTAAAAAAATAACTGACATTTCATGTAACTAATTAATTTTAGAAAATACAGAAGCTCTGTTATTGTTACTTAATTTTTTTTTGTCTCGGCTTAAGAGAAAAATTAGGGCTTAGTAATATAGATGAATAAATTATACAGTGATGTATGCAGAATTTTGTTGAGTAAAATGCATGCATTTGATCTTTTTTTTTCTTTCAATCTTGATGAAAGACAATTTTCAATGCTGTTAAGCCCCTCAGGGGCTCACCTTCTTTAGGTGGGTACGGGTGTCCCAATCCCGAGGTTCCCAGGGATCTTTACTCATTTTATGTTTATTCTCCACTACGCCTTTTCTGTCTGCTTGATCCTTCTTTCCCTCGACGGCAAGCGAGGGAGCTCTCCATGAGAAGCTGTCGCCGCTCTGTTTGCTTCTTGCTCCTCATGGACAGCCAAAAACCCCACGTGTTGGCCGTGCGTGGCGGCCCATTAGACGGGTGGTGCATTTCGATCTCCGGTGTATCAATCGGCTGGTACCCCAGGCAATTATTTGACTGGGCTGCTAAAGGGGATCAAGCGAAAGTGATCACTCTCCGGGGCTTGGCGTTAAGGGTGGTCAACGCTCCCGGAAGTGGTCCTTAGCGTATAGGTCTCGGCTAGCGCTAAGGTGGATACCGAGGCTGGAAAGATCTAGAGCCGGTAATTGCCTTCCCTTGTTGGGCTCCATGGTGGGCGGTGCCGTCGGGGCCCGAATATTTCTCTAAGTCGCATGGCTAATTTTATTTCTAACCATAGTAATGCATTTCCTAAATTTTTCATTATAAGTGCTGAAAAAAGTTCTCTGAAAATCGTTTCGCCAATTGTTATCCACAAATCTATAACCAGTATTATCGGAGAAGTTAGCAATATAAAAAAATTATTTAATGGTAACCTTCTCATAGAACTGAAAAATAAACAGCAATCTGAAAACATTGTAAAACTAAAAATGATAGGAGAAACAGAAGTAACTGTTGCAGCTCATCGATCTTTAAATCACTCTAGAGGTGTTATATCAGAACGAGAATTTCAGAGAGACCTTGAGGAAGACATCTTGAATTGCCTCAAAGAACAAAAAGTAATAGCTGTACGCAGAATTACAATTAAAAAAACAATCAAATTCTACCTACAAAGCACCTTATCTTAACATTTAACACTCCTGTTTTACCTAAATCTGTGAAAATAGCCTATATAAACTGTTCTGTTAAACCATATATACCGAATCCCGTCCGATGTTTCAAATGTCAAAAATTTGGGCACACCATAACAGCATGCAGGGGCGAAAAGGAAATTTGCGCTCGATGCTCCCTTGAGGATCATAATAGCAATAATTGCACCTCTACAACACCAAAATGCTTTAATTGTGGCGGTGATCATCCAGCATATTTCCGATCATGCCCGCGTTACAAAGAAGAAAAAGAGATACAAACAGTTAAAATTACAAAAAACATATCTTTTCCGGAAGCTCGTAAAATAGTAGCAGACAGAACTCCAAAACCGGGTCTCTCGTACTCTACAGCATTAAATTCGACAATTGAAAGAAATTCAAAGGAAATACAAAAACCGACCGACTGTCATCTTGCAGCAACTGCTGATACAGATCCGGATACTGTGATAATAAAAAGAAGTGAATGGCTTTCCCTTCTCGAGATAAAAAGATCATATGAAGAAACTTCCTCCCTACCTTCTAAAAAAATTAAGCGGAAAAAGATTTTAAATAAAGTGAAAACCCGTCAACATCTAGAAAAAGAAAATAAAAAGCATCAAATCGAAGAAAAGGAAGAACAACTGAAAATTCATCCATCAGAGGATTCTATAAGTGGCATGGATGAAGACATAGTAGATTCTGATTCTACTCCCATTGCACCCGAACGTTTTAAATCAAAATTTTTTAGAAAACCCAAATAATGGCAGTGCATATAATCTCTTGGAACTGTAATGGTTACCGAACCCATTTGGATGATATCAAATCTATTTTAAGTAAATATCAACCGGTATGCTTAGGGATCCAAGAAACACATCTCAGCCCTATGTATGATGCGAAAATAAAAAATTATAGAATTAATAGAAAGGATTGTGTACAAAATGTTCGTGCCACAGGGGGTGTCGCCACTTTTATACCCAGCTGTTTTCCATCCAAAAATTTTGATATTCATTCTCCACTACAGGCTGTAGCTGTGCAAATTCAGATAAAATACGTAATTACTGTCTGCTTTATATACCTTCCTCCTAATGACACCATTCAGCAGAAAGACCTTGATGATCTTATTAAGCAGTTACCAACTCCCTTTATTATTCTTGGTGATCTAAATGGGCATAACACGCTTTGGGGAAGCACAGATACAAATTCACGAGGACGACAGATCGAAAAACTGATCGACGACCATTCTCTTTGTCTTTTAAATGATTCAAATGCTACCTACTTTCATCAGGCAAGTAAAACTTTTCATACCATTGATCTGGCAATTTGCTCACCTTCACTTACACCTCATTGGGATTACTCAGTTTCAGATGACCTATTCAATAGTGATCATTTTCCCATCATTTTAAGATATTCAAAATCGGATGTTGACCTTCCCAGAAGACAGGCACGTTTTATCTTTGACAAAGCCAATTGGCAACTTTTTAGATCTCATTCCGAACTTACGCAAGATGTGGTAAAACAGCCAAATATAGATAATGCAGTAAATTCGGTAACAAAATGCTTGATAAAAGCTGCAGAGATAGCCATCCCGAAGTCTTCTGGAAAATTACCAAGATTATATAAACCCTGGTGGAATGAAAATTGCACTGCTGCTAAAAGAGCACAACGAAAGGCTTGGGATAAATTCAGAAGATATCCTACTACCACAAATTTTATTGTTTTTAAAAAATCTAAATCCTTTTTTAGAAAAATTAGACGTCAGAGTCAATACAATTCCTTCCAAAAGTATGTACACGGACATCTATCTTCTAAACGCATGTGGGAAAAAATTAGGAGGATTTCAGGCACCAATACATCATTCCAGAAACTTTCCTTTTTACACAGTAATGGAATTTTCATCACTGACACAAAAGGTATAGCGAATACATTGGGGGCAGCTTTTTCTAATGTAGCCAGTGATGAATCGTATCCTCAAAATTTTATAACCTATAAAAAACAACAAGAAAAAAGAAAAATTGATTTTAATACTGTAGCATCGTATGCTTATAATGCAGATTTTCATCTCGCCGAGCTTAAGCGAGCATTGCAGAAAGCGAACCCAACAACACCCGGACCTGATGGCATTCATCATGACATGCTAAAAAACTTAAGCTCCAACTCGTTAAATTCACTTCTAATTTTATTCAATAGAATATGGAATGAAAATGTTTTCCCAGTATCCTGGAATCGAGCAACGATTATTCCTATTCTAAAGCCAGGCAAACAACCAGAGCTTCCTTCAAGCTACAGACCTATAGCCCTTACCAGTTGCCTGTGTAAGATACTAGAAAGAATGATCAATGCTAGATTAATTCATGTTCTAGAAAAGAAAAAACTGCTCTCTAAATTTCAGAGTGGATTTAGACATGGTCGAAGTACTTTAGATAACATGCTAATCCTGGAAACGGCCATCAGGGAAGCGTTTATTACAAAAAAGCATCTAGTTTCAATTTTTTTCGACATGGACAAAGCCTATGATCGTACTTGGCGCTATGGCATTTTAAAAGATTTACATAATATGGGGTTTCGTGGGAAATTACCAATTTTTATTCAAAACTTTCTCCAGAAAAGATTATTTAACGTTCGTATTAATGACATTTTATCTGATGATTTTACTCAAAATGAAGGGGTACCGCAAGGTAGTATTTTAAGTGTTGTTTTATTTATTATTAAAATTAATGGAATTATGCAAAAACTGCCACCATATGTTTATGGGTCATTATTTGTCGATGATTTTCAGATTCATTGCACAAGTTCTCACATGCCCTTTATCGAACGGCAATTACAAACTGCTGTCAAATCTATAACGGAATGGGCTAATAAAAATGGTTTCGTTTTTTCTACCCAGAAAACAACATGTATTCATTTTTGTCGAATGCGTGGCATGCATCCCGATCCAGAAATTCAGTTAAAAGGCACAGTCATACCCGTTGTACAGCACGTTAAATTTTTAGGTCTCTTATTTGATTCTAAATTAACATTCCGTTCTCATATTTCGCATCTAAAGAAAAAGTGTGTCCAATCTTTGAATATCCTTGAAGTTTTATCAAACACAACATGGGGCTGTAATACTTCAGTTCTCTTAAAAATTTACAAAAGCGTGATTCTATCAAAACTAGACTATGGTAGCTTAATCTACGACTCAGCCGCAAAGTCTGTCCTTCAGCAACTTGACTCAGTGCATCATCAGGGTCTCCGGCTCGCATCAGGGGCTTTTAGAACTTCTCCGGTTCAGAGTTTATACGTAATTACCAAAGAACCAGGTTTACAATTACGACGCCAGAGACTTTCTCTCAAATATTTTTTTAAAATAAATCAAAATCCCTCCAACCCCATATATGACAGAATAGTAAATCCGATATATGGACAGTTGTATGAGAAAAAGATTTCATTTATTCCATCTTTTGGTTATAGAATCCGCCCTCTTATGGATAGTTTTAACCTGAAGAATATTAATATTTTACCTAAACAAGACGAAGTCCCCCCTTGGATGAGCAAAAGCATTTATACGGTCGATGATTTTAATAAGCTACCGAAATCTTCAACTGCGCCGTCTGTTTATATACAAATCTTTTGTGATCACAGGCAAGCATTTGAAAATTACAGTACTGCTTTTACAGATGGTTCCAAAGTCAGGGACCATGTTGGTTCAGCTGTAGTATTTGATCACATTGTAATTTAAAGGAAGTTGAACAGACATTGTTCTGTTTTTACCTCGGAGATTTTTGCCATATACACGGCCTTAAGAGCAATCAGGTTATTACCAAAGAAAAACTGGATCATATATACTGATTCTCAAAGTTCAATCGAAGCAATTTTAAAGTCATCCAGACAAAGCCACCCTTTGGTGCTCAGTACAGTAAAATTATATTTTAAGCTACAGGATCGTAATTATAATATATTATTTTGCTGGATTCCTGGACATGTTGGTATTCCTGGGAACGACCAAGCTGATTTTGCTGCAAAAACTGCTGACTCGAATGAAGAAACGTTTGTTCCGGTTCAAGATTTGGACAAAATTTTAAAGCAATATTCACTCCGTATATGGCAACGTACCTGGGATTTACAACTTGATAATAAATTACATACTATTCAGCCATCTATTTCTGGATTCAAGACGGACTCTCTCAACCGTAGATTGAGTGTCAAGTTGACAAGACTTCGAATAGGTCATACTTATTTTACTCACAGGCATCTACTTCACTCGGATACAGCTCCCATTTGTGTAAGATGCGGCATCATTAATTCTGTCCGGCATATCATTTGTGAATGTCCTAAATACCGTTTTCTAAGAGTAAAATATTTCGGAAGAGATTATCCAAACTTGGAAGATATTATTGGTGAACCTTTCCATGTTAATGTGTTTGCTTTTTTGCTTGACATCCATCTTATGCACAATATTTGATTACCTTTTTGTAATTTGTTCCTTTCATTTGGAATCTTACAATTTTTAACGAGTGCATTTTCTGTATTTTAAGTTAATACGAGTTTGGCACAGCTTGGCCAATGTTGGCCCTTGCGCCAAGAAAAAGTAATCAATCATATCATGATTGAATGCCCTGTATTTAATCGTTATCGTACTCGTTTTTTTACCTCGCCTCCAACATTACAAGACTTGGTGGGCGAGAAATACCACCGAAATGTTTTTAAATTTTTAAATGCTATTGGGTTTTTTACTTGTATATAGAATATTTACTTTTCTGGTTTTGTTGAACATTCCTTTTAAGCTCATGTTTCATTATTTCAAATTTTTATGGCACATAGTTCTAAAGTTTCACTGTAATAATTTTTTTAAATCATATTTACACTATTTTTCCATAATATATCTGTGTTAATTAAACAAACGAGTGTTTTTTTTATCTTTTACCATTTGATTGGCGCAGTATAGCCTAATATGGCTCTTGCGCCAATAAACCTCACTCAACCAACCAACCAACCAACCAATCGTCCCTTCCGGGGAATACGTTGACTACTCTGCCTAATTTCCAGTACAGAGGTGGCACTGAGTCCTCTTGAATGACGGCTAAATCACCAACTTGGATGACTCTGTTCTCTCGGTGCTTTAAGGGACGAGGCATCATCTGGGAGAGGTATTCTCTTGACCCTCGTATCCAGAACTGTTTCTTGAGCTGGAGGAAACGGCCATATCTAGAAGATAAACTCAAATCTAGATTAGTACGGCGTATATTTCTTTCAGGGAGTTCCATCATAGGAGCTCCTATGAGGAAGTGGCCAGGGGTTATGGCTCTGATATCACTGGAATCAGGGGACAGGGGTACCAGAGGCCTCAATTTGGCATAATAATGTGGACAACTCTTCGAATGTTAAAAGCGAACCTTGACATGCTTTCAGTAGATGGCGTTTAGTTAATTTGACCTACGCCTCCCATAACCCACCAAAATTGGGGGCATGAAATGCCACGTGATAGCCTTGGCGGATGAGAAGTCTTGAATAGCCTCACTTCGAGATAAGTCAATTAAGTATTTTATGTAGGAATTGGCTCCTACAAAGTTCCTTCCATTGTCGGAATAAATGTCGTCTGGGTAGCCTGTACGTGCGACGAAACGTCGTAGGGTCGCTAAAAATGCTTCTGTAGATAAACTGGTGACTAGTTTTAGATGGATAGCCTTGGTGCTCATACAAATGAATAAACATATGTACGATTTGAATCTGGTGGCTTTTCTCTGATGCTGGCATTTGGTAACAATTGATCCAGCATAATCGACCCCAGTTTTTTCGAATGGTCGACTTATTGAGATGCGAGGCACCGGCAAATCACCCATCATTTGTTGAATGGGTTTTGCATTTAATTTAAAACATTTTACACAATTTCTGAGTACCTTTCTCACAGTGGAAAGTCCATCCGGAACCCAGTATTCTTGACGAATTAATGATAAGACAAGATTTTGTCCTCCATGGAAACTGATTTTGTGGAAATGTTGTATAATTAAGGGCGATATATGGTGATTCTTTGGAATTAGCATAGGATGTTTTTGGTCGAACGAAAAAAGTTTGATGTTTACTTAGTCGACCTCTTACGCGAAGAATGTTGTCTGAGTCTAAAAATACATTTAATGGCGACAATTTACTGGTTGGTTCCACTGATTTATTTTTTCTTAATTGTCGGATATCTTCGGAGAATTCTGACGCCTGTATAAGTTTGACTATTCTTCGTTTCGCATAATCTATTTCTTGAGATTGCAACGGTCCGGTTACTTTCAAAGATTTAAAATTATTAGAAAACCTGAAAATCCATGCAACGATTCTAACTAGTTTTAAGTATGACGAATATTTCAATAGAAAGTCCGGGAACTGGGTAGTTTCTACTACTAAACAATGAGGTTCCTGATCTCATAATATATCATCTTCTGAAATCGATGAACTGGGCAACACATTTAGAGGTACGTTAAAGTCCGAAAGATGCCATGGTGGACCAACAAACCAG
>JAOUZG010042439.1:0-11961 GCA_026289955.1 Argiope argentata
ATAGATAGATAGATAGATAGATAGATAGATAGATAGATAGATAGATAACGTTTCCTTTAATATTCCTTTTGTGCTTATTGAAGACACTTTATCTTTTATATTCATTCTTATCTTTTATTATCACTTTATAAATTAGGTTTTATATTAGAATAAAACAAGCAAAAAACTATTAATCTTCCTTTGTGGCTCCAAACATTTAACTTGCAAATTCCACCCGATTAGGGATTTTCACTTTAAAAAAAAAACCCTACAACCCTATGATTTCTAATGATTTTTCATCTACTTAATACTTATTATACTTGCTCAGAATTTATCCTTTGCAATTGGCAACGCTCTCTGCGAATATCGGTACCAAAGTTGCAGTGATGTTTTCTGGGGAACATTTTAATCTCTAGAATATTTTATAAACATCTCAGTTTTCACACTACCTTCTTATATTCTTCTTATATTATAACTTCCTTAAATTTTCAAGCTTTTTTATCATGTCAAAACATGATGATGTTTTAGGGTGGAGTTTTTTGACGTCAGCAAAAATCCAAAGGAGAAAAATAAAAAAAATTTTATCTGCACGAGCATCTCAAAAAATCAGCTTTTAAAAACGCGTTGCCATTGAATTCACAAAAGCTCTGATTTTAAAAAATAAGTTAATTACTACTTCTAATAAAACCTAGAAAAATGTCCTTTTCAGAACGTGATTATATTTTAAACAATGAAATAAATGGGAAATGTGATATTTTTTTAAACTACAAATGCGACACACAGTTTTTTTTTATCGCTTGCAATACTAAAGTGGCTCATTAAATGAAACAATTAAAATGAATGAAAATATAATTTTAACTTGCACGAGCACGTGGTGCTTGGCCCTTCAAGAAATTAATATTTTGCCATGATACATTGAAATATGCAGAACGGATTTTATTTTATTCTGGTTTTAATAGTTTTGCAAATATGAGTTCCAAACCATTTTTTCGTTTTTATAAATTTACTAACCCTTAGATCCTCAAATCCGCATGTCGAATACATGGAAAAAGCTTTTAAGAATTTGTCCATACTTAAACAAATTAATAGTTCATAATGTTTTCGATCTCCCTATATTTTTAAACTTCACCTACTAAATATCATTTAAGACTCTACGCTCTACGGCGATTCTTCATCTTCCTGATGCCTACTATCATCTCTCTGAATTCCTCAGTCGAATTAAGCAACAACCTGTTTTATATTTTTATAATTATAGTTCCAGGAACACTAATGTATGGCACTGTATAACAGAAAATGTGCTGAAAAGACACAAACAACCACACAAAAAAACACTTGCAGTGTGAGAATTTATGTTGCATTTTTAATTTATGTTGCTGATATATCAAAATGAAGAAACTTGAACAGTCACTGTAACTGAAATTGCACACTCTAGTAAAAAAGTTTTCGAAACCTTGATTTGAAGTTACTGTTTTAGACATGAAAGGGAGAAATACTGGGAAAATGTAATTCTTATCACCGATATTTGTCACGTTTCCTGAACGTGCTTTGCTTCTGAAGTCGTTTCAGGGAAACAAAGAAAATTCTGCAGCTGCAATTCAAGAGTATCGCCGGCTTAAGAGAATGATCTCTCGATTCGAGAAAATTGATGATCTTAACAGTTTGGCCGGGTCAAGGACACAAATCGAATCTTCGGATGCCTTTCAAGATGCTACCACAGCTACTGAAACAATCAATGGATAACGTTTTTGGGTTTAATAGTGTACGTTCAGTGTCTTAGAGCTTGGGTATTCCCTACCCCATAACATAGAAAGTACTGAGAAAAGTAGTGCAATTTTACCTTACACTTGTACCGTTGAAGGTCACGATATGAAACTACGACGTCTAGGGCCAGTAGCCGAGTAACATGACCACAATACCAAAAGTCGACTTCGATATCGTAGATATTATCTGGCTTACGAAGCTAGCGACACAGTACTCTCCCACCAGTTAGTCGGTGGAGGGACGAATGATTTTTATAGCGCCAAGCGTTATAGCGAGTTGATGCTTGCCTGCGTCAAGTGAGTCTGACGGCTTTGTTTGCTTGCGTCAAGTGAATTTGACGACTTTGTTTTTTCTGCGGGTAGATGGCGCCACGATTGTTGCGGAGGGTTGCGTTGTCAAGGTCACCAATGTAACGTTGAAGGTCGCGATACAAACCTCGGCCAGTAGCCGAGTAAAATAACCACAATACCAAAGGTCGAGTTCGGTATCGTAGATGTTAACTGGCTTATGAAGCTAGAACCACACACTGTTACTCTTTTAAAAATGAAATTGCTATGAATTCACGGGATTATTTTCCTGTATTGTAAGTATTCTGGCAAGGAAATAGTTTTGTGTAACAGTGGTTGCCTAATGGATGAAGAGTGAATGATTCTTCCAGAGGCTTTGTAACCGTACATTTGGTAAAAGAATGATACAAAATATTCCAGAATCTTGTCCATGGCTCAACTGGGAATCGAGTTCAGAAAATTGTTCTAGAACATTCGATGATTTATTATGGAAACTAAAGAGTCGGAGTCATTTAGAGATGAGTGAGCACTTCAATTTAACTCAAGAGTGTACCTGAGAAACTCACTCTTCGGAATGTTAATCTTCAACATTTTTTTTTCGATTCTTTGATAACTATTCGATGTTTCTGTTCCACTCGTTATTTAAAATATTATTTTGTGTGTGTTTTATGTCTTTTGTGATCCCGTTCTACATATTTTGACAAAATAAAAAATCATTTTTCTATCAGAGGATATTGGGCCATTTTACTTTACATGTACATCCTCCTGAGATTCACCTTGAAATAAGGATGAGATGCTTCCGAAATGGTGGTTGTATCTCGATACCATGGAGAGTACATTAATAGATGGGAGTAGACTCCCCCCATAGAAGACTTGACATAGGTCCCACGGGAAGGGTTGTACCGTGGCTGGTGAGGGGCCCTTAAGTCTCGACCGCAGTTCTCGCCAGTGTTGCTGTTGCGGCAGTCCGATCATTTAGTTTTATGGTTTTTCCGTGTGCCTTCGGATGTGTCGGATAGTCTGGTTATGACTTATCTTACAACCAAAAATTTGATGTTTTGATAGAATATCGATCTCTTTTTTATCAAAGCTATGAGAATAAATTTAGACAACTCAATCACTTTTTGAAATTGGCAAATTCCAAACATGAATGAATAAGTTAGAGAAAAATTTCAATTAGTTGCATTAACCATATTTATTTTTCTAACTAATCATTTTGTACATTTAATAATTAAGATCTCGTAAAATGTAAAACATTTGTAAGCCTTTATAATGAATAATAAAAGCACACTTATAAAAATGAATGTAAAAGAAATTTGCAAATCCTAGTATTTAAAGTCTCTTTTCACTGTATTGGAGGAACTTAGAGGAAAGCAATATAAAGCAAAGGTTGTAATGAAATCTGCTGTGCATATTTCAATGTATCATGTCAGAACATCATTTCATGAATGACCAAGCACCACGGGCTCGCGCAAGTTAAATTATACTTTTAATTCATTTCAATCGTTTCATCGAGTGAGTCACTCTAGTATTGCAAACTATAATAAAAAACTTTGTCTTGCATTTATTTTGTAAAAAAAATATCGCATTTCCTATTGATTTCATTTCATATAATCGAGGGCTCAAAATGATCTTTTTCTAGGTTTTATTCGCTGTAGTCATTAACTTATTATTTAATACGAGCGTTTGTAAATGCAATGGCAACTCGTTATTTAAAACTCATTATTTGAGATACCCGTGCAAGTATTAATTTTTTTTTTGTCTCTAGATTTTTGTTGACGACTCATCCCCGAAACAACATCATGTTCTGACATGATAATAGAAACATAATCACAAGCATATCATAAAATACTTGAAAAATGCATTGGCATGCCTCGATACCTAAGTACTAAAAGCGATATTAATGAATCCAATCCTTACTTATTGAAATCTCGAAAGCCATTATGTATTTTGAAGTTGTATGTTCGATTTGAGTCAAATCGAGCAGTGTGGATACATACTTGAATCTGAGAATCTTGGGTCATTTTTATATTGTAATAAGATTTAAGAACGTAAAATAATGAATCCTTTTCATATGATTATAATTCTTAATCAAGAGATACAGCCAAAAAACTTACTAATAAACTTACTGTCCACTTAGCTAATAAAACGGAAATTAATTTAAATTGAATAACATAAATGTATGAATAAAATATTTTTTAATTTTAATTATATTATAATTTCTATTTGAAAAATTCAGTCATTTTGGATAGAGATATAAAATACAAATAATAAAAATGTATTCTTTACATTTTATTGATCCCAGAATTTTAAACTTTCTTAAAAATAGCGATATTATTTTTAATTTCGAAGAAAGATCCAACTATTATAATTAAGAAAAACGGAGATGAATTTTGCCTTTGGAAACATTCAAAGAATTTCTTTAATCTATTCTTTTATCTTTTCTTTATATCCGTGTAAAAGTTTTTATCTTTTCTTTATATCCGTGTAAATCCCATTAAAAAGTTTTGATAATTAATTGCTACTCACACAAAAAGTTTTAAAAATACTGGATGAAAATTAATACCTCTAAGACACGCGACGTAATTAATAGCTTTTCAGTAACCACGGAATAGATTGAATACAAACAAATTTTTTTCAACCTTCTCCAAAACCTGTTTTATAAAGTGGCAATTACATAAAGTTTCCGAAACTTCGTTTTCCATTCAGTAGGTTTTTTTTTCTTTTATTGAAGAAACAGTAAATAGGAAATAATAAATTATTTTTTTTATTTATATTAACTATTAAAACTTTCTATTTTATTATTGTTAAGGCTTAACAGTATTTAATGGTTTATCATGTTATCATGCATATCTTGGATTAAACTCTTAAACTTAAAAAAAATGTTTTAAATATTATCTGAGTAATTTCGACATTATCATTGAAGTCGAAAATATAATTTCAGGAAATAAATTCTCAATAAAATTTTATCAATTACAATTTTATTTTGTTTAACATATAAAAATATTAAATAAAAATCAAGTTTTATGTATAGATACAATTTAAATGACAGTTAATTTAAGATTCCCTGAAAATATATTGATTATAATAATTGAAATATAAATAAATAATTTTCATATATATAAATTTTTCTCACATTCTAATCTTAATTTTTAAATCCAATTTTAAAATCTGTAAGACAAAAAGAACATTAACAGCTTGCTTTAGTATAGTTTAGTTATATTAACGTCTTGTTTTATGGCGACTAGGGACATTTAAAATGACTTTTCGCAATTTTCACCTTAAAATTTGAAATTTTACAAGCATTAAGAATAACACTATTGGGGATGACACATAAAATTTTAAGCCATTGTATTAATTCATTTATTAGTTAGGGGGAGGGGGTAATATAATATAATATTAGCAATAAATAGCGTTAATGAATAATGTTCCAGACGCTCCAGATTTGTTAGAATACACTCCAATTTTTTTTATTAATAACTCTAAGTCTTTTGAAGCTACAAACCCTAACTCTGCGAGTTCGGTCCTATCGATCTCAACTACAAAACTGTGACCTTGAATAAACATCCTTTGAACAGCTTTTGTGGAGGCGTCCACCTGCAGCAAAAGTCGTCAGGCACATTAAATACAGCAGCAAACATCATAATCATCACTAACTCACACACGTTCGCCATAAGCTTGGCTCGAAATGTATTCCTCTCACTACCGATTCACTGGTGGGAGAGTATGTGGTGGTAGTCTCAAAAGCCAGATAACATCTACGATACACAACTAATTATTTTTGTATTGTGGTTTCGTTACTAGGCTATAAGCCCTAACATTGGAAGTTCGGTCAAAGCACAATCCGCATCCCCTCGAAACGATGACCTGCGACCTTGAATAAGCAACCTTCGTATGCAGCTTCTTACAGCTGCTGTGCCGCCATCTACCGGCACCAAAAGTCGTCAGGAGCATAAATTAAAACAGCCAACATCAACGCCAAAAACAAACTCACACACGCCCGACATACGCTTTGCACGAAATGTATCGTTCATCCAACCACCGACTCACTGGTGGGAGAGTACGCGGTGGAATCCTCACAAGCCAGATAACATCCACCGGACAAGAGTGTCATTTTTGTCTAGTGCCTGTGTTACTCTGCTACAAAAACTACCGTTTCGACTTCGGTCCTATCGCTCTCAACTACAAAACTGGAATTTGAAACAAAATTAGAAATATAGCAAAAAGACGAAATGCCAAATTTCCTGTAATTAAGCCACTGCAGCTTGAAGTTATCATATTTACAGGCTTCCGAAGGCAGCTGGCGTTCTGGCACAGAGGTAGCGCGACTTCCTCGTGTTCTGGAAGTCCCGGGTTCGAGTCCCGGTTTGGGCCTGGTTGTTCTTCTCTGTGCTATCTGTGAAATGTGTGAATGTGCCCCCCCCCCTGTAAAAAAGGGCTGTGCAGGCAAATGTAGTGAGTGTGTAGCTAAGTCGTACTCTTGGCCCTAGTTGGCGCTGCTTCAAAAACAAGAGACGCTCCTTTCGGCTTAAATATGCTGCTGGGCTCAGCGGGGGGGGCTTGTCCATAGGCAAGTGCCATAAGTAACCACAACAATAACAGGCTTCCGAAAATACAAAAGGTAAACTAATAGACGGATTTATTTCCAAATTGGAAGTATATATATTTTCTATAAGTTAAATTTGTGGAATAAATTTCATTCATCTAGCTTTTTTCATTTTGCAGTTATCGAGTTATTTATAATCGAATAATCGAAGAAAAAAGTTTCTTCTGAATTCCTTTCGCTCAAAATTTCATTAAAAAAATGTAAAACTTGGAAGGGAAAACCATATATCTATTTCATACGTGTAGCTCAGTCTGTTTTGTTCATAGAACGACAAACAGACGTAATTTCAAAAACGAGTTTTTCGGGTTCAAAATGGGAAGAAACAAGGAATTTCGTCAAAATGTCAAGGTCGAATATTAATAAAATACATTTTTACCGCATTAATCATTGAAATTAATAAAAATCTAAATAAAACGGATTTGATTTCGGAGTACGGGCAACAAACAAAAGTTGAAATCATATTGAATTTTGTACAAATTCCATTTATTTGGGAATAATTCTGAACCAAAAGGAACGAAACAAAAAATTTGAATTAAAGCATTTAAAGATTCCAACAGCATACGTCATTGGATTGTGTATCTAACAATTGATCTAATTGTTAATAAACGGACTAATCAACTCAAAAATGCAGAAATGAAATTATAAATCTTAAAACATCATGTAAAAAAAATGGAGTTCGTATCTAATCGTTATATGAAGGAATGGAGTAAAAATACATGAAATTTGAGAAAGATTTTTTTTTAAGGAATAGTCCGACGATTTTCTAGGGATTTGATTTAAAATTCATTTGAAGTAGAAGTTTGAATTACTTTTTCTTTCAAATTAATTTTACTGCATTTTTTTCACTTTCATGGAATTAAAAAAATTATTTATATGTACCAGATGATATCGCAAGCATTTCTCGGGAGCAAAATGATTACAAATCTATAAATTTTAATGTTTTTGTAAAAAAAAATTATAATATACAAATTCTTTTTTATGATTTGAAGTATGTATAAGAAAGAAGTTATCAATTGAGTCAAACGATTTTCAAAACTAGTCAGGAAATAATTTTCGCTCTAAGTTTTCAATATTTCTTTAAAGAATAATTCCAATTTTGATGACAAATTCTGAAGTATATATATAAAAAAGATTTGATAATGTTTTGAGAAATTGATTTAATTAGTTTTCCCTAATTTTATACATACAAATTATTCGAATTCACCAACTTGCTTTTCGAACTTAGGGAAGTCTAAAACTTGAAAACTCAACAAAATCTGGAATTCAAATTTTTTAACCATTACTATGAAAAAATTACATTTCAGTTAGTTCCAAATTAATTGAATTTGTAATTAAATGTTAACCTTTCAAAAGATGAAAGAATTATTACTATTGTCTCAATTAGAAGATATTTAAGTTCCTTTGATACTGATCCTATTGTTTATGAGAAGTAGAATATGTTATTTAATTGATGTGGAACAAAATTACAATGGCATTTATTTATATTGAGATCATAAAAGAAAAATTTAAATTTAGTTCTGAATCAAATTTTAAGATGAGTTTGTCAAAAGAACGGGTTCAATGCTACTTAATCTTTTCTAATCGTTAAGTAACTAATCAAAACAACAACAAAAATCAATTAATACCAAGAATTTTAGAGGAGAGTAATTCCTCGGTTTACGTAATTACACATTTAATGATACGAATACAATGGTAAGAAATAATTAATTAAAATAAATAATTAATAATAGATATAATCATTATTTACAATAACTGCATAAGTACTGAAAATCTCTTAAATCCCGATTAATGAGTAAATAGTAGGCGTCTAACACGCGTTGATATCCCTACAGAAGTCTTTCATTTTGTTGGAAGTGTGATTGATTAAATATCCCTAATGATTTAATCCTTATTAAGTAAAGATGTTTCTTCACAATATTTTGGCAAACAAAGACGTTTTCTACGAATTCATAAAGGTAAGTTCTTACTGGAGCAGTTAATTAAATATATTATATACACTGTCATAGTTAGGATAAAGAGAAATTAATAAAAGATTTAATTTTTTTATTTTTAATAAAATTCACGCTTTATTGTTATGAAATCGTCTCTTATCATTTTATTTAGTCTCTATACATATGATAGACCTTATCATTTACATAAATTAAGTCAATTTAAATTGTCAAAAAACAGTGGATATCAATTTATATTATACATATTATGAATTGATATTGTGTGTGTGTGTGTGTGTGTTTTAATATAAAATTTTATTTACAGCATGCTCCATGACTCAAGTCATACTACATGCATCCACAATCAGTAACATTCAGCTAGAGACGCATAGAGAAAAAAAATATAAAAAGTGTCCTAATAAGCGACAGACAAAGATGAAAACATATAACAAGTTCAAAAATTTAGAAAAGCAATACTGTGTATAAATTCAAGGAACTGCACAAAGTACTCAGGCGTAAGTAAATCTTTCAGATTTGGAGGCCACGTTAGTCCACTTATTATAACTAGTTTGTAAAGTTCATATCGAAGAGAGTCAAACTGAGGGCAGAAGAATAAAACGTGATCAACAGTTTTAAGTTCTTTCAGGTCGCAAGAGCACAGAGCGCAGTTCGCATGATTGAATCTGAATAAATATTCTTTAGTTCTGCAATGTCCAGATAGAATTTGGGTGAGTATAAATGAGAGATTAAGGTTTTGCTTTAGTCTTTCTTGAACAGATGGAGAAAATCTCTTAGTTATTTCCCCCTTTTGAGTAGAAAGCCAGTCTTTCTGCCACAAGTCGACAATTTTTTCCTGTATCTGTCTTGAAACGAAACTCTTTGGAACCTTTTTATAGCAGATTTGAAAGTCTGATTGAGCCGCTGACTTGGCAAGCTCGTCTGCTCTTTCATTCCCACGATTTCCTGCGTGACCCTTTATCCACTGAATGCCAATATTATAATTTTTCTCATATAAACTTAAAAGTACATGACGAATTTTTTCTATTATTTCCGAATGGCATTTTTTATTCTGAAGGTTAAATATAAGTATTTGACTATCAGTATAGATATTAAAGTTCCTATGAAAAAAATTGTCAGAAGAAGAGACCCAATTTAGAGCCTGTAGGATAGCATAAGCCTCTGCTTGATTATTAGAACAATTAGAATGTAGTTTAAATTTCTTATTTTTAATTTCGGTATCACCATGGTAAGTTACAAAAGCACACCCTGTACTATCATTTATTTTGCTACCATCAGTAAAAATTTTTATGCAATGCTCCTTATTAATATCTTGTTTGAGAGAAATAAATTTTGCAGGGTGTATCCAGTGATCAGGGGTGAGTTCCGGTTCTATTTCGTTCTGAGGTTTCAGTTTTATGCTACAGTAGATTTCAGTGTTTTCTTGAATCTTCAAACAGATTGGTATAATGCCCGCGATAACGCAAGATGCTTCATAAGAAATCGTACGAAAGCCCTTGATTATTCTCAAAGCAATTAATCTTTGAGCCGTCTTTAAACTTCGTTTGTTGTATTCAAAGGACAAGGCGTCGACCCAAACCGGCGATGCGTAGGTCATCAAAGGCATTATTGCTCCTTCGTAAATGATTTTTAGAGCCTTTGAACCAATACCCCAGGCCATTCTTGCTAGCGAATTTAGAACAACACTAACTTTTTTGAACAAGTCAATGATATGTGCTTTCCAACGAAGATTTCTATCAATGATCACACCAAGGTAACGCATTTCACTAACACTTTTTAAGGAATTGCCGTTCATATAAATATTTATGTTATTTATTCTTCTTTTCTTAGAGAAAATAATAATATTTGATTTTTCAGAATTAAATGTAACATTGTTTTTAATAGACCAGTCCACAACTTTTGACACACATATATAACAATACGCCTCCAGTTCAGTTTCAGTCTTGGCACTAATCAGCAAGAAAAGGTCATCTGCAAATGCCACAACTTCAGCACTAAAGTCCAGTCTAAGCAAGGAATCATAAAAAATAGTCCAGTAACCCGGACCACCGCAAGAGCCTTGCGGGCAGCCCTTGGTGACTATTTTTCTTATGCAACTTGTTAAGGTGCGAAGGCAAGCTGAACGATCTGAAAAATAACTTTTTGTAAGAAGATACAAATTTTGGGGGCAATTAAACTCTCTGAGTTGATTCAAAATAGCGGGCCACCAAGCAGCATCAAACGCCCCCTTGACATCTAAAGCAATACCAAGAACCTGTAAATTTTTTGCTAATTTTTCTTTCACAAATTTAGTTACCTTAAAGAATGCAATTTGTGGTGCTTTTACCGGGAGTAAATCCATACTGTTTTGGGCTTAATTTGTTATTTGAGTATAAATAATGCATAATGCTTTCTATAAGTAATTTTTCAAGAACTTTTCCACTGACAGAGAGTAAACTTATTGGTCTAAATTTTGAAGGCTCGAGAGATGACTCCTTTCCAGGTTTTGTAAAAAATCGAATACAAGAGTGTTTCCAAGCCCGTGGGAAGACTCCTCTTAATAAACATTCATTATAAATTGCTGCAACAAATTTAGGAAATCTCTCAAACACTTCAGAAATGATTTTACTAGATATTCCATCTTCTCCGGGAGATTTCTTAGGGTTCATATTACTAATGACAGAATTTATCTCTTTCTCGGAAAAGTTTAAGTCGTCCAGAGTGCTCATAGGACTATCCACGATTATCCTCAGTCTAGAATGATGTGGCAAATCCAATTTCTTATCATCAAATGGAACAAATTGGTTAGCAAGAGTATTCAGAGTTTCATCGAAATCCGTAGTATAACCTCTACTACTAGTTTGAACAGTTGTTAGAGCTGTTTGATTTTTATGTTTGCCACGGGCAATCTTATATATAATAGTCCAGAGTTGTGAACCAATATCGGTACAATAATCTTTCCACGGTTCAGTCTTTGCAATCTCGATTTTTTGGCTATAAAACTGTTTACAATTAAAATACTCGGTTTTCCTGGAATCTCTTAAAGTCGAATTATTATAATTTCTTTGATAAAGTCTTCTTTTATTGTTATCCTGTTTCCTTAGTTCCGTTAATTCATTATTCCACCACGGAACTATATTCGTTTTTTTAATCTGTGAGTTTATTTTAATAATTGGCATAGAGCGACTGCAAGCATTCTTGATACAGTTGATGTACTTAGAGACGAAATCATTAAGATCATGAACCCCTTTAAGAGCTTTCTTTAACTCCATATCAAGATTCTGAGAATCAGTAAAATTAAAATTTGAGCCCGAGTAGCATAAAAGATATTTAAATTCAGTTTGAAGTGAATCATGAAAAATAGGCCAATTTGCTTTGTCATAAATAAATTTTAGTGGTCTAA
>JAOUZG010042445.1:0-13841 GCA_026289955.1 Argiope argentata
ACTGAAAAGTGGATTTAAACTCAATTTTCACTAGAATTCTAATATTTTAAAAAATTAATTTTGGATTCTGCTGATTTTTTTTATAAAGGTAAAATAATTAGAAATAGAACCGTCGTTTCTTAAAAATTATGTTAAAGAGAAAATTTATGTTTTAGAAATTTCCGATTAAAAAATATTTTTACTGGTAAATTTTTCAGACTTAAAAGATTGCAACTATTTTATTCTACCATAAAATAAAAGAAGGTAAAATAAAGCGCGTCTTCCTCGTGTTCTGGGAGTCCTGGTTTGGGCATGGTTGTTCTTCTGTGTAATATTTGTGAGATGTGTTACTGTGCTCCCCAGTAAAAAGGGGCAATGCAAGCAAATGTGACGAGTATGTAACTAAGTCGTACTCTTGGCCCTAACTGACGCAACTTCAAAAAACAAGAGACGCTCCTTTCGGCTTAAATCTGCTGCTGTATCAGCGGGAGACTTGTCCAATGGCAAGTGCCATAAATAACAACAACAACAATTATAATTCATAAAAAATTATTCAAATTTCATAATGACTCTGCAAAATAAATTTTTCTTATGAATATTTGTTCTGTTTCACGCTTTTATTCCTACCGTAACTCCAAACTCTTTTAAATAAAAACAAATGAATATAAATGAAAAATATCAAATAACTCCTTTTTATCAAAGTTTTAATGTCCCAACGGTGTGAGCGTATTTTTGTCATGAATTCGAACAATTATAAATCCATCTGCTAATTTGTACGGTAGTTACATATGTAAGGCTTGACTTTATGTTATACATTCCAATTTATTTATATAAAATTATTTGGAAAAATCTCTTAAAGGTTTAAAAAATGCATTACTCCATATTTACTTTACATACCAATTTATGTGCTGTTCTTCATAAAATTTATTCAACTACTATTCACTACAACTGAAATACTACAAATATACTACAAATAAGGCTATAACAGTAATAACTATAACAGCAAATTTTAATTTTATTACCTTTTAAGATCATAAACAAAGCATTGTACCAAAATCGTAAGAATTAATTTTAGTTCTATTTTTTTACTTATAGTTAAATTCTAGTTTAGCTGGAAACTAGCAAAAAAAAAAAGAAACCATCTTGTTCAATCATCGTGGATTAGCAGTCTTTCGAGGCTAATAATTTAGGCTATTTAAACTAAATACTTAGAGTACTATTCAACCTACAGTACGAATTTTATACATTTTTGTTTTGACTTTATCTCAAAAGTAGAAATGTAGATATTAAAGTGCTCTTACTTGAAAAACAGGAGAATGCTTCGCAACATATCAAATACCTTATTGGAAATCTCATAGCATTAAAAACTTATAAATTCAGATGTTAACTAATTAGGAACTTACGCATTAGACCGTCCAACTTTATCGTCAAATTTGAAGTCGTCGCCAATGAGTTGCTAAACTGCCAATTAATGCAATCCGGCAATGGTGTAGTTCGTTGATACTTATCGCCAAATTTAAATCCGTCGCCAATGAGTTACTAAACGGCGATGGTTGACGAAGACGGTCTAATACGTAAGTACCACTATATATATATATATATATATATATATATATGGTTTTTTTTAAATTTCCTATAATATATGGGGGTGGATTAAACTATCATCCTAGAATTTAATTTCCCCTAAGATATCTACTCCTTCGTTTTGAAATACTAGGCAAGAGAAATAACAAATTCTTTGATAAAAAAACACACATCGATATTAAAAAAGGTAAATCAATGATAATTAGAAAAAAAAGTTACAACATGAGAACATCATATGAAAGAAATATTCAGATCATGACATTCACGTAGACTGACTCGCTTTAAATTAAATTACAAACATTTCTTTAGATAATACTGGAACAATAAGTCTGTCGAAAATGCTGCTTGCAAATTTTGCCTAGAGTCAAATCTTGAGAAGAAACTTTCAGAACAAACTGAAATGTGTGGACCGGGATAGCCTAGTTGATAAAGCGATGGATTCAAATCCTTTAGGTTGCGAGTTCGAGCCCGCATGCAGAAGGCTCTCCGTGAGTATGTTGGTTGGCGCACATTAAACCTGTTGTGGTCACCAAGTCTTCCATACCACTGGGGGGATTGGTTCAGAAGTGAATGTTCTGTGTTCCAGATCCAAATTATTATCTATGTATGAATGAATGAAAGGCATGAGTGAAGTCCGCCCCATAAAAAGGGTTGTAACGTGTGTGTAGCTAAGTCGTACTCTTGGACCTAGTTTGCGCTAATGACAAACAACGCTCACTCGGTTTAAATTTCTCACAGGTCTGTCAACGGGCTCGAAAAGTGCCATAAGTAACATAACAACAGAACGAACTGTGAAAAGAAGCTGAAGAATGTAGAGGTTTTGTATAATGGATTTAAGTGCGTCTTGTGCTTACGTATTAGACCGTCGATTTTTATCAATAGATTTGAAGGCGTCGCCAATGAATTTCTAAACCACCAATAATGCCAGAAAAACGCCATAATTTAAAAAATTGTTCAAGTCTTAATTGTTGTTCGCAGTTTTGTTGGCTTCAACCATTTATCGCAACATTTGAATCCGTCGCCAATAAGTTACTAAACCTTTGGCAACCGTTGGCTTCGACGGTCTGATAAGTAAATACTGCACGGTCGCTTTTACTATTTCTCACACATGATAACCACATATTTTTAATTACATTTTACGCAAGATTATATATATATATATATATATATATATATATACGGTTATGACAACCATTTGGAAAATTATAAAAGTTCTACTTTTATTTATGCACAATTTCGAGCAATAATAACCTTATTTACTTCGGACTTTTTAAATATTTCTTAATAGCCTACCATAAAATTGTGTGAAGTAAAAACCAAAATAAAACTACCATCTTATTTTTCTGTTTTCAATAAAATTTTTTCCCCTGAACAGAGACTTTCGGTTGTTGAAGGTTCTCACCACACACGTTTGGAAAATTAACTCAAAATATAAAAAAAAGTGCGTGCACATCAAGGAAAAAGTTTCGAAAAATTTCCTCTCCCTAGTCGACAATGGCTTTTGTAGGATGAGCATTCTCAATCCTCTTTTTTTCCTCCCCTCTTGGCCTTGCAAAGGAGGTGGACGGAAAAAAAAGAAGGGAGAACGAACGAGGAGAATAAATCTCCGCTGCTGAGTGGGTGTCTGTCCCTCCAATTGTCCGGTGACAAATGTTCGTCCATTCGGAGGATCCGGCTACTTTGTGCCGAGTCAGGTGATGCCTCGCTATATAGTCTTGAATCAGAATCCGGGCGGCGGTTAATGTGGAGTGGGTCCGGCAGATTACTCGCAGGAAGGAAATAGAAAAGGATCTCCTTGTCCGGCAACGTTGTAAATTTAGTCTTTCACTTCTGACAGAGAAACGTAATTTCTGCACTCTTCGGAAAAAGTGGTACGAAAATTAAATTCTTATGACTGGCGAGTCAGGATATTTTGTAGTACAACAGGCAATTCAGGTCATGAGTTAAAAAGAAACAAAAAAAAAAAACAATTTTCTTATTCTTCTGTTATTTTTACTTTCCCTCATACGTAGCATAGAGAAAGTATAGTAATCGTCAAAGAATTTGAACTCAAGGTTTGGACGAATATCTACATTTTAAACTTTCCTGAGTTTGAAAAAAAACAGTTATTGAAAAATGCCCCGTCTGTCTATGACAAGGATAACTCAATAAATCTTTAAGTTAGACAGATAAAATTTGGTATACGAGTTTTTACATCAAATTTGTAGATTTCTATCAGATTTAGAACAAAATTTAGTTTTGAGAAAGATATTTTTACTTTCCCTCATACGTAGTAAAGAGAAAGTATAGTAATCGTCAAAGAGTTTGAACTCGAGGTTTTGACGAATCTCTACATTTTAGACCTTCCTGTGTTCGAAAAAACAGTTATTGGTAAATGTCCCATCTGTCTATGACAAAGATAACTCAAAAAAGCTTTAAGTTAGACAGATGAAATTTGGTATACGATTTTTACATCAAATTTGAAGATTTTTATTAGATTTTGTGCAAAATTTAGTTTTGAGAAAGATATTTTTACTTTCCCTCATACGTAGTGTAGAGAAAGTATAATAATCGTCAAACAGTTTGAACTCGAAGTTTTGACGAATCTCTACATTTTTTGACCTCCCTGAGTTCGACAAATAGTTATTGGAAAATGTCCCATCTGTCTACTAAAAAGATAACTCAATAAAGCTTTAAGTTAGACAGATGAAATTTGGTATACGATTCTTTCATCAAATTTGCAGATTTCTATAAGATTTTGAGCAAAATTTAGTTTTGAGAAAGTTATTTTTACTTTCCCTCATACGTATTACAGAGAAAGTATAGTAATGGTCAAAAAAATTGAACTCGAGGTTTTAACGAATCTCTACATTTTTAGACCTTCCTGCTTTCGAAAAAATATTATTGGAAAATGTCTCATCTGTCTATGACAAAGATAACTCAATAAACCTTTAAGTAAGACAGATGATCACGATGATACAATTTTTACATCAAATTTGTCGATTTCTATTAGATTTTGAGCAAAATTTAGTTTTGAGAAAGTTATTTTTACTTTCCTTGATAAGTAGTATAGAGAAAGTATAGTAATCGTAAAAAAATTTGAACTCGAGGTTTTGACGAATCTCTACATTTTAGACCTTCCTGTGTTCGAAAAATATAGTTATTGGTAAATGTCCCATCTGTCTATGACAAAGATAACTCAAAAAAGCTTTAAGTTAGACAGATGAAATTTGGTATACGATTTTTACATCTCATTTGTAGATTTCTATCAGATTTTGATCAAAATTACTTCAGAGAATATCTGACTGTCCGGCTTTTTCAATAAAAATTAACACGATAATTAAAAAATGAAGAATTATAGGTAAACAGAGATCGGTACACCGATTTATTTGTCACCTATAGTGCGGACAAGTGTCAAATTTTGTACCACATCCTATGAGAAGTTGGCCATCTATCGGTCTGTTCTTTCAAAAACATTATAATTTACGCAAACGTGATAATTCAAAAATGCAATGACTTAAATATACTAAATTTGGAGTGAAATCTTTTGATTGCAACTGAAGTTGTGTCATAATATGGTTTAAATCATTTGGAAAAGCGTACCTAAATCACAAATTCGATTATATTATACTATAAACCACATGCAAGTTATTAATCGCCAAAAAACTCGCCACCGATAAATTCAGTAAAATTGTCAAATTCATGCCAAAAGCTGGTATTTCGTATCTTTTTGGCGCCAAATCTATATAAGACGTTTTCTGGGATAACATCTTTATTACAGAATACGCGTGGATGTTTTAAGAAGACCACTCTCATTGGTCTCTTCTGTTATTATTTTACAACTATTCTGTTGTGCAATTGTCTCGTTTATTCAGAATTTCTATCGTATGTAGTAAAATATCAAGATCATTTTTCTTAATTCAGGTTCAAAAGATGTTTCTTGGACATTGAATGAAATACAGATAATAAAGGAGTCTCTTCTGTCGTATTAACCTATCATTGAAATAGTATATTGTTGTCACAGCTACTGTAATATGATTTTTATGTTTGCCGACTGCTCCCATATTAAATGAATAATAACTATTTGATATTAAAAAATATCGCGCTAAATTTCTTTGACAGTTTCAAATTCTATAATAAAGAAGTAAAACACTGCAATGTGTCAAACATAGTACAAAATGAATTCTACGATCTCAAGTTTCACGTTATCATATGAGAACGTTATTATTTTTAAGTCATTATTTGTCTTAATTAATTTAATTAATTAACCAATTTAAACTGGTTTGAAACAACCACGAGACTTTTCTATAATAATCTCCATTATATGTACAATAGAGATTATTAATCTCTATTATATCTACAACAGTGTAATCTATTGTTGGAAATGACGCAACAAAAAAATAATTAAAATTGTCAAAATTTAGAAATTTTTTCTCGAATATCAAAACAATATCACTGAAAAATATTGCTTCAATATCAATATGTATAAAAAATAATCTTTCATTATGTCAGAACATAAAATTTTTTTAGGAAGGAGGTTTTGTGGCATCAACAAAAACCCGTAGGCGAAAGATTGAAATTTTGTTATCTGCACGAGCGTCTCAAAAAATCAACTTCTAATAACGCGGTCATCCCATTTACAAAAATTCTAATTTAAAAAAAGAAGTTAATGACTACAGCAAATAAAACTTAGAAAAGTGCCATTGTGAGAGCGTGATTATGTGAAATGAAATAAATAGGAAATGAGATATATTTTTAAAACAATCAATGCGATACAAAGTTTTTTGGATCGTTTGCAGTGCTAAAGGGACTCATTCAATGAAACCTATTAAAATGAATAAAAATACAATTTAACTCGCATGAGCACGTGGTGCTTGTTCGTTCAAGAAGTGATCTTCTGACATGATACATTGAAATATGCACAGCAGATTTCATTTCAATATTTATTTGCTGTGTTGTTTTCAAAAGTTCTGGTGAAAAAAATTAAAATTCCACTTAATTTTCAATTGATTAAATTCCTAATTAAAACTTAAGACAAATCGTTCTAAGATACACATTTCTACCTTTCACAATACGAGTATACGTGTCTTATGATTGGTAACTGTAGGTCAATCTGTCTGATCTGTAGAATGACAAAACTTATATAAACATTCAACTTTATTAGTAGCTGAGTTGCCGGCGTCGTGGGAATCATGAGGAAGGAAACGTATCTTCCTCATGATCTGGACGTCCTGGGTTCGAGTCCCAGGTAGGGCATGGTTGTTCTTCTGTGTACTGTCAGTGAGCTGTGTGTATTCTATTCTCTTCTCGTTTAAAATTCCAACAGCTCACTGTCTTCAGCTTTCTTTAATTCAAAACTAAAATCCCCTATTAAATTTTAGCCAATAAATGTGAGACGTCGATCAACAGTCGCAGGAGTGTATAGAACAGTACCATATTTCATCATATCTTCCACTCCATTCTCATTACTCTGTTTAAATAACGTGGTTATAGCCGCAGGGGCATGAAGCGGTGTTATGTGTGAGTTGTGTGTATGTGCTCCTCTGTAAAAAGGGTCTGTAAAAGTGAATGTGTGTGTGTATCACCCTCATACGAGCTAGAAGTCAGATTTCTGCCCTCGAATGCTCAGGGCCCTATACCCTCAGAAGCTACTGCACCCCCATTGTAAAGCGGACACGAGATCGTCATCATCATTAGCAGAGATAAAAAGATCTATACTTATTTATTCATTTAAGTATTCCTCTATGTCTTAGTTATAAAACCTTAAATGCATGTTTGTTTAAATTACAATATATGTTTGGTTTAAAAGAAAAAAGAATTTTATATTTTCACGTTACAAATAAAATTTAACCCTTTGTGGTCGGAAAAGTAATTCGATGCATAATTATTCACCTAATACATGGACCTGTTGATTACACCAAAAAATAAATACGTGTAAGGATAGAAGTGATCATTTTGAGAGTGGAAATTGAAGGTTGATGTTTTGGGCTCCAATCACTGAACATCCTTATAAAAATAATCTTTATTCATCCGGTATTAAACACAACAGTATAAATCTATCCTACGAACTGAGCCTAGTCTCGTGCTGACGATCAGAAGAAGGAGAAGGGAATGTTGAATCTGATTGGATATTTATATCTGGCTTTATTCGGTTTTGCTTTACGATTAAGATTACGATGCGCGAGAATAGTTTTTGATTGCGTAACACTAGACCAGGATCAGTTCATAGGTTACAATTATTTGTAATCATTACACATGCAACTGCTTTAAGTTGAGTTTCCTTGTAAATAAATCTGCGTCCTTTTAACATTCTGTAGATGTTTTTAACAGTTAAATTTTTTAAAAGGAATAAATAAAATGTCAAAATGATGCACCTTCTTGAATGGTGGCTGAGAGCAGTCATACGACTGCAAAGGGTTAGTTATAATTAAACGAAATTCGCTTGTATTATACATAAATACGATGAAATATCGTATCATGTGTATTCAATCCCTCAAAAAACGCTTAAATAGCAAAAGCAGAAACCTATTTGATAGTATAACAAACATGCACAGCGTTTTGTTCCTTCAGAAGAAAAAAAAAAACCCGATATATTTCCAAAAGAGCACATCAATACGTCAAGGCACACGTATTTCCAGCAACTTACTATTGCGTGTGTCATTGCGAATAGATGTAAATAAAATTTTGATTCGGCGATAAACTGCAACTTCAAAAAGCTCAAAATCTACAAACAAATCAATGCCCGCACGGTTAAATATTTATCACATGGCTCCAAAAATACGTGCACACGGTAAACGTATTGGTTTGTCCAACATTACTCTTGGTTACTTCATATCGGCGCTATCGGTATTCAATACTCGGGTATCGGTATCCAATACGGCTACTGGAGAGGTTTTTTTCCCTCGCCAATCCGGAACTAACCTTCACGTGGAGTGTGCCTTCTACGTCAGGAAAACTGACTGCAAAAATACGAGCAACTTTAGAGACTGTTTACAGACCGACCGAGATTTTTTTCCAGGTAGAGACGCACTGATGAAATGCTACTTCATGATTATATTTACATGCAAGGTAAGGTAGTCGTTTGAGAAGGGGAAAATAAAATAAAATAGAATAATAAAAAAATCACTTTCCGGATTTCTTCTCTGGTACATCAAACAACGTTTTGAATGTTTCTTGAATATTTCTGAATTGGGTTTGGTTTGTAAAAACGTATTTGCTTTGTCTGATATTGAAATTAATAATTCTCGGTATTTGCCTATTAGACCGTCGACGCCAACGGTCGCCAATGGTTTAGTAACTCATTGACGACGGATTCAAATTAGGCGATAAAACTTCGACGCCAACAAAATGAAGTATTAGTAATGGCGGTTTTTGCCACTATTGGCGGTTTAGCAACTCATTGGCGACGCCTTCAAATTCGGCTATAAAAATCGACGGTCTAATACGTGTGTACTTTATTCTGAATAATATAATCAGTTCATGTGATATGCTGTCAAATCAAAATGCTGATTCATTTGTGAACATTATTTCGTATCTTCAAAGATAATGAATTTTAAGAAAACTTGGAATTACAAATGAAACATCAGAGAATTAAGATATTTTAGGTTCGGTTCGTCAATCTTCATTTGAGTGTTAACGTTTAGTAATTCATTGACGACGGATTCAAATTTGATGATAAAACCGCCGACGCCAACGAAATCAAGAAAATGGCAGACGACAGTTAAGGTTTGAACAATTTTTAGAATAATGGCGGTTTTTTGAATTATTGGTAATTTAGAAACTTATTGGCGACGCCTTCAAATTTGGCGAAAAAACTGACCGACTAATACGTGTGTACCTAATCCTGAATAATAGAATCAGTTAATGTGATATATATCAAATCAAAATGCTGATTCATTTATGCACATTATTACGCATCATCCTAGATAATGAATACTAAGAAAACTTGGACCTTAAAATGAAACATCAGAGAATTAAGATATTTTCGGTTCGGTTCGTCAATGTTCATTTGAATTTTAAAATTTACTTTGAATTTTATAGCAAAATAATAGGTTCATAAAAGAAAAATACATAATCGTTGAAAAGTGCACTCAATAAAAAACAACAAAAGATGTAATAAAATATAATAACATTTTTTCATTCATCAAAATTACATAAATAAATTGCAAGGAGATACGGAAACACGAAAGCTTATTTTTGTTTAAATTTAAAGCATTTTAAAATTAACTCTGTTCAAAAATATGTTCGAAATTTGTGGAAAAACTGATAATTAATTTTTAATGAAAGGTTTGAAAACCTTGTTCAAGGTTCTTTTTACTGTCTCAGATGCAATTACATACCAAATGCTATCATTTTAATCCCAACAATCAGTCATGTAGAATAATTCGAATGCTTTAAACAATATACGACTTCAGATAAATGCCAACTTACAAATACTAATAGAATAAACGCATTAATTGCCTCAAAAGAACATATAATCTCAGTACAGTTTAAAATATTGGACAGAAATATTATCATCTACAGTAGAGTTTTGTCATGAAAATGGTGTGCCCTGTATATTGATTCGCAATGTTTGGTATAACTTAAATCAGAAGTTCTAAAACTGTGGGTTGCAAACCACGAGTCAGTCAATTTTTGGTAAGATGTGAAAGAATCACGAATCTTTCTATAATTTATAAAATTGTGATGTGAGCTTAAAATATTTATCTAGTCGTATATTATAAACATTCTCAGCAAAAAAAAATTTTAATAATTATAATTTTTTCTTCACAAAATCTCTTTTCTGATACAAAGAAAGATTTAGGAATTGATTTTGGATTAATATTTATATTTCGTAAATATTATTTGCCAAGATCTTTTTTTATCTTAATTAAAGTCCACATTTTAGAGGTCCATAAGGGGAAGGGGATTTGGAATTAAATTTTCTTTGGAAAGCACTGAAAAAAGTTTCAAGGACACTCTTTCTATTAGTTGTTGATCTTTTCCCATTAACGGTTGTAATTGTTATGGTAAATGTTTGTATTAGTACAATTTTTTTACAGAATTGAAAAAACAAATCACTTACATTGTATACAACTTTTAAGCTATTGCATGAAAATTTGACAAAACTTAAAATATTTCATTTTCTGTTTAAACAACTATCCAGATTGAATTTGAATCACAGTGTACTAAAAATATACATGTTCATAATTTGCAAACTAATTAAATATCTTATTATTATAATTGGAAAACTATTATGCAAGTTGCTGAAATATTTGCAATATCTTTTTAAACAATATAAAAAATGATTGTGATATTTAATTTTAGCTTTTGTTGTTTTCATCAAAAATGCATCTATATTTTTCTTTAAAATACGTAATTATTTTTGTATTTATAATTACTTTTATATATAGAACTTTATGTATGCTTAAAAGCATTAGATATTGAGTAGAAATGATTAAAACTTTTATAGAATTACAAACACTGAAGTTTTTATAATAATCGAAGTTTTTTCCACTTTGAATAATATATTTATATTACTTTTTTTTTTTTTTGCATTTTTCAGCCTTTTTGGATACGTCTCCAATTTTATTGCTTGAAAAAAAACTCCTATTGTTATCAAATCTTTTCTTTAAATGCAAGACCCTACTGAAAATTCAAAAACTTTCTCCACTTTTGCCTGTCGCGTCCCAGAGGGGGGCTACATCTGTTCGCGCTCAAATTTCCCTAAGTGAAAATCCTCGAATTTCGATTAGCAAACCAGGCGACAACCCTCCCCCCACCGAAAAAGAAAAACTAAACAAAAAACAGGCATTTTTAAATGTTTCTGTATTTATCTCTCGCTCTAGTAGTGACACCTTTCAGTCAGTGTCGCGAACCCCGCGCAACTTTTTTCCCTCCCTCCCTCCCCCTTGCCAAAACCACCTCCAAGATGTCGCAGTGAAACATATTCCTACCCCTTCTCTGTCGGTTAGTGTGAAAAATATGATGCCTATGTTCCTTTAAAAGAACATTAGGGGAAATGGCGACCCCCCTGATAATCACCCTGCATTTGTAACCGCATTTCGTTTCGCATTCAAATGCATGCGATGCATCACCCTCACCCTCCTCCGCCTGCACCCCTCCGCACGCACTTTCTTCTGCGTTTTCTTCTAAGAATCTATTACGTACTTAAATCGGCGCGAAAAAGATTCTATAAAATAATAAATGAAAAAAATTGGAAAGTTAGCCAAAGAAAAGTATTTATTTCATATTTCTTTAAATTCTAGAAACAAAGTTTCGCTTAAATTCTATTATTTTGGTATAATGCAAGAAGTTCTTTTGAAGTATTGAAGATCCAGTAAGGCCTCTATGTATTTAAGGGTAAGATAAGCAGTTCAGCTTATAAGTATCAGAAATTGTAGCCTTTCATATTAGTCTGCAATGCGACCTGTTTGAGATAAATTTTGGATTTTTAAATAATTAGCAATACGATCTATTCGGGGTATTCAATATGGATTTTAATAAGTTTATTATTACGTAAACAGAATCAGTAATTAGAATTAGAGGATTTCCTCTAAAATTAAATAATGAGAAAGATTTCTCTTGTTTCCAATTTTCCTCTAAACTTTCTTCTTCTCTTTCTTTCCTTTCTTCAAAATATATAGAAAGCTAAACGGAGAAGACTTCAATATTTTTGTAACTATGTATAACATACATTGATTATAAATTGCATTTATTTTATTATTTCTTCAATTGTACCGATGAAATTTAACCAAACTTTAATGATATTAGTTCTGCTTTTTAATGCTTTAAAGGTTTTCACCACTTGCCATACGAATTTATTTAATTTTCTAGTTAGATAACTCCTCCTATTTTGGTCAATTATTGTTAATTTGATTTTTTTTAAATAATATATGGAGCATTTGGGATACCAAATCGTTTCATATTGATTTTTTCGTATTTAAATACTTAATTCTGCGACTAGATAGCAGACTTGAATATAAAAATTCAGTCATTCGATGCGCGTGTCAGGCACGTCCTTATATGCGAAGTGATTAATAAAAAATAAGTTTCCTTAAAAATTTTATGCATTTAGAAAAACGCAATACTAAATGCTATGTTTGAAATGCCTACTGAAAGATCTTGCGTTTTTTATATTTATTTATTTTAAAGCTGCATCTATATTTGAGAAATACAGAACGTGGATTTTGTTTAATATGATTTTTTCCAGTCCTTAATACGATATCAGTCCATGTAACATTTAATAAAGTTCCGAAATCTATGTGTATATTTCATTAAGATATAAATTTATTCTTATTGAACACAATTTTAAATTTGTGTTTAAGTTGTCGACTTTCATCAGATCCGAGAGATTAATTTAAATAGACACATAAATGATATGAAACCAATTATTTTATTTCCGGTAATATTTTATCTAATAAAAAATACGAGAATTAAATCTTCATATTAATCCAGGGCATACGGGGCATACGCCTTGGGTCCCCAAATAAGGGGGGGGGCAAATTGAATAGAATTTTTCGTACGTTGCCTTCTTTAATGAATGTTTTTCATTACTAAAGTAGTGAAGCAGATGGGCCCCTAAGAAGTGTTTGCCCCGCGCCCCAACTCGGCTAAGTCGGGCCCTGAATAAATCCATGATCCTATTAATCATATTTAACTTCATACTACAGCATTTTAAACATAACCACATCAAAAAAAGTTACGAATTCTTGACGTTAAAGTGATGGACTTGTAAATCTTTAAACACAATTATTTCAAATGGTTTTAGACCATCACCACAATCATAACTGACTCAAGGGAGATAGTCCTTTCTATGGGTTCCACTTCCCTTACTTGGACATTAATTGATTTAAAATATTTGAATTCAAAAATTTATTACGCTGATAATTTTATGATAAAAAATGGAACTATTTTGTTAAAAAAATTAGCGATCGAATATAATTTACTATACACAACTTATAGGAGAAGAAAGCTGAATTAAAAATTACTATTCTCTAAATTTACAGAATTATTTTTATTACCTTAATCGATTCAAAATATTATTATTACCATTTAAGGCAGTATTCCATTTTGTATTCTTCGAGCTTCATTGCTATTAGTACAGAATCGAGATATTAGAATACGATTAGGGTGTTAAAATTTTATATTTAAGATGTTGAGTCTCTCTCTCTCTCTCTCTCTCTCTCTCTCTCTCTCTCTCTTTATGTATATATATATAATATAATATAATATGCTCTAAATAGAGTTTCTTAATCATTTGAAATCTGCCTTCATTTTAACATTAATATCTATGCTGAGTGAGTTTTTATTTTTCCCAT
>JAOUZG010042458.1:0-24321 GCA_026289955.1 Argiope argentata
TATATATATATATATATATATATATATATATAAATGCTAAAAAAAGTGTATTAATTATATAACTGAAAATTACCTTAATGTTAGAGTTGTATTCAAACTTATTTGCTTAACTTAAATGCTATTTTATATGCAAGAGAAGATTCATCAACTGTTTATAATAATTTCAAAATAAAAATAACATATATTATATCATTACAGAAATAAAATAAACTTTCTTCATATGAAAGCACAAAGGCAAAATCCTGTAAAAATTGTATTTCGGGGAGAAAAAAAAAGAAGCCAATTCCAGATATTGCAAAACATATAGATAATTTCAACTTTTGAAATTCAGAAGCTTATAATCTTGTAGGATTTGTAAAAGACACATAAGTATACAAAATGTAATCAACTAAATAGCTTTAAAAAATGTTTATTAAAGTTCGGTCAAACAAATATAAGCAAATTAAAATTATTGTAGTCGGAGCAATTTTTTCTCTCTTCTTTTTGATTCACACAAAGTAATTGATTTACGACTCATGCAAAATAAATATTTTTGTCTTCATTATGAACTGTTTTGGGAGAAGTATATGTACTGCACATTTTTATATATTATTCTGTACAAATTAAAGCAATTTGATTAATTACTAATCACTAACACCTAGATTCTCAAGTTCATCTTCCAATTCATCAAGATCTTCATCAAACAAATTTTCATCAATGGGGACAGCATCTTTTGGTTCTTCTACCGATTCTGATCCTCCAACAGCTTGTTCTTCTAGAACAAAGAAAATAATTAAACTAAAATAATATAAATGTATTAGCTATACGCAAAAATATCCACTTATATGATATCAACATGCATTTCCAAATTCTTATTATAGTAAGTAATAAGTTCATTTAAAAGTAATTAATATAATAAAAACAGTTTAGGTTTTAACATAATTGATGTTCTATGTAAAATAAACAAATAAAAAATAATAAAGTACATTAAATGATGCTTTTTGGACCTTCGCAAGACTTGTAAATCTATATAACACTATTCACCTAAAATTCAGTCATTCATATCTTTCTATTTTGGACTGTTATTTAATAAATCCTTTCTTTTTCTGTTCATAAGATGTTAAGATACAAAAATTTTAGATCATATATTTAATAATGAATGCAACAGTTTTGAAGAAGATGGTAAATTATTTACATACTACAAAGCTCAAGCATTCAAATGCAGTAAAAAAATTCTATTCTTTCACATCATTAATGAAAAAAATCACTAATAAAAGAGTTGGTTTCTTTGTCAATAATGCAGAAAAATTCATCATGAAAATATTTATCACAATGCTTACAGTAATATGAAAGTTTAAAAAAGGAGAAAATTGGCATTTCCTTTCCATATAAAGCAGTACTGATAGAACTAGAAGTCAAGAGTTATGCAATAATCAAACCAGATTGTGAGTCATGCTTAACATACACTAAATACCAATCACAGAGAAGGAAGGAATTGGGTATAGGGAAAGGAGAAATTGTTCATTAACACCTAACAAAAAAAATTAATATTCATGACATTATCTGGTAATTAAACTTTGCCACTGTAAGATAAAATATTATGCCAGGCAATTAATTTTAATATCAATCAATTAATTTTTTCAACTCACTTCTCAGAAATAAGATTGACAGTTTTGCTCATAATAATGTATCATTCTGATACACATATATTTCTTTTTTGTTAATGCACAATTTTTATAAACAAAAAAAAAACATTATAAAATTCAATCATAGCTTGCATTTGCTAGAAAACAAAAATTTAGTAAACATTTGCTCAGTAATACATACTTTTCAAATGAGAAAGAGGAAGTGGTGAAAAGCAACTGAGAAAATGATAAATGAAAAAAGAGTTAAGAGAGGCAGGAGAAAAGAAAAACAATTGGAGAAAAGAAAGTAAGAAAATGAAACAACTGTCAATAGATTGTAGTCGCCTCTTGATGGAATTAAATATATGTTTGATATAAAATAGCCTTTACAGAATAAAAATATCAGAAGGAAGTATTCTAAGGAAGCAAGCTAAGAGTTCATTTCCATTTAAATAAATCACAATGACATTTACTTGATATCACTACAAAATTAAGAATTGTATACATGAAGCTAGTGAAGAAACTAGTAACAACCAATTTTCTTTAAAAGTTGATATTCCAATGTAGATAGCTTAAATTGTCAAAAAAATTTAAAAACAAAAGTAGAGATAATAATAATACAAAGAATCCGGCCTGAAGATTTTTTCAAGGGTCACCCTCAGGCAGGAATTCAAATAGGGTTTTTTTCTGTGAGAAATCTAACAATAAGTCAAAAATCAATTTCTCGTGACCCAAAAATCCCAAGAAAAAAAGAATATCTTAAGTAAAAAGCTACCAGAAAATCACAAAACGAAACCAAAACTAACTAAACAAAACAAATAAAAAAATAAGTTTAAATATAAAGAAATTGAAAAATCCAGGAAAAATGAGGTCTTGGAGATAATCAATACCACAGAAATACAAAACAACAAAGACTCAAAACAAAACTAAATATACCCGTATTAAATGCACACAAAACAAGCAAAAAAAATTTCACTAAGAGGAATATAGAATCTAATTAGAATAAAAGAGATATACTCAAACCAATCAAATAACAGTCATCAAGAAAATCCGAATATATGGGACTCCAAATGGTTTGAAGCTTGTCGATACCCCATCAGTAGCATTTTATCTCGTCGAACGAATGAAAAATCGGCCGCGTTTAAAACTGCATGTAATTCAGAAAAATTGTCTAATAAGAACAACCAGCGCCATCTATTAACCTACGTTCCAAGAAAATAAACTAGAAGTTTTTGTTTTCATTTTGAAAATTAGTTAAACTCTCTTATTAAAGATTGTAAGTTTCAATAATTTTTGTGGAAAATCGTTAGTGGCTAAGCTTTTAATGAGATTATTAGTTGCTAACAAAAAAGAAATTTTGTTATTACAAATTTTTTTAATGCTGAAAAATTGTGAAAATATTAAATTTTTAAAATTTTTGAGTTTAAATTAGAATGGAAATTGGAAAGTTTAATTATTTTAAAGTTGAAACAATCCCTTTTGTCAAAAATACCTATTAAAGTTTTTCCAATTGAAATTTCTATATTTAAATCCAAATAGTTGGCTTTAAGTGGATTATTGTTAGTTTCAGTTAAAATTAGTTCTTTTGGGTAGCAGTCAATAACAATATCAGTATTATCCGAATTAAACAAAATTAGGTCGTCTATATATCTATAAACGTTTATTAAATTGTCCTTAATTATTTTTTTCTCGTAAAAATGCAGAAAAATATTGGCCAAAGCACTGGAAAAAGCTGTACCCATTGGAATACTCTTTACTTGTTTGTAAAAATTAATACCATTAAAAACGTAATTTTCCTTGATATTAAAGCTACATAAATCAATCCAATTATTTTTTATGATTTCTAAATTTAAATAGTCGTCATATATTAAAGCGCAAATGTCTAAAAGCTTTTCATGAGGTAAACTAGTGAATAAATTTTCAAATTCAAAAGTATTAAGTTTTTTTTTTTTTTTTTAGATATTTCTATTTTTAGATATTACTGTTTAGGTAAATTTTTATTTTTTGCTAATTGTTTTTCTCTGATACGATGTAGATAGCTTAACAATTTCAATGCATTATTCTCTATTAAAAGTCAATATTTTAGACTAATAAAAATTGTTTAAGGGCTTTTTTAATATACAAATATGATTTCATATATATTGATAATTTCATTACTTCCCTCAGAATGAATTATTGATAATTTCATTCTGAGGGAAGTAAATATTAGGAAATAAAATAAGTCAAGACATCATTTTTTCATCATTAAAAACAAGAATTACCTAAAGCTTGAAGAAAATATCACATCCAATTTGTTAAACAATATATCAAAACAAATACCAGCAAAATATAAACAAAAAATTTTAATATTTTTCTTTACAAATGATTTGTAAGGTGATTAAAATTTTGGTTTGAATAAACAGATTCAATTTTTTTTATAATGCCATCTAATTAAACTAAGAATTAAGGTTCAGAGTTAGAGACCTTAGTAATTAGAAAGTACTATATTATTTTTTTGTTCAAAATTAAACAAATTCTATTGACAAAATCTTAATTCTGATATTTCAGATATCTTTATAATTTTCATAAACAGTAAATAATTACAAAGAAAACTACCATTTTTCACAAAAATAGGCAATTAAAGAATAAAGTATTTAGGAAAGAAAACATTAAAACTACTTTTACAATAATAAATAAAAGAAAATTTAAGTTAAGATACAACAAATCCTTACCTTGAGTAACCTCCCAGTGCCTTTTCGTTGCAACTGTAGCACCAGTAACATCAGTGACATTAGCAGTTAAAAATTCTGTTGATATATCTAAGCAAGGGCCAATCTAAAAAAATAAATAACAAAAATTATCTCAATTTATAATTTTAAAATGAAAAATTTATAACAAAAATTAAAATATTTCTAAACAAATAAAAAAAAATTCTGTGAGGAAAAGGTTATTCAAATTTTTTTTAAAAAACTGATTACAATTTTTTTAATACATAAAAGCAAAGAAAATAAAATGATACAAGTCATTCTAAATAATATAAAGCAAGCCAAAATTAAAATAAATGTTTTCTATGATAATGTTGAATTAAATGACAATTCAATTACATATTCGGCAAACAATATATATGAATAAGAGATAACATCCAATTTCCCAACATATTTAATTTTTTAAAAAAAATTAAAGCCAATATTTGACTTTAATTATGGATAAGGACTTAAATTTGTTTCTTTGCAGACTCAATTTCTTTTATAGAAATACATATCCAATTCAAAATAAACTTTTTCATGATGGTTCTAACTACGAGTTTATTCTCATCTACATTTTATGTATAAAATCAATTCATACATATAAGAAACTAGATATAACCACACTTTTTTTCCCAGTTAAATCTGTTAATTTCAGTAGAAAATTGATAGCAATTGCGATATTTTTTTTTTATAAATATAAAAATGAGATAGTAAAAAAAGTACAAAACACATTCATCACTAAGCATTCTAATTCAGATGAAAACTATTCAGTTAGCAACTCTCTAATTATCATCAACTTGGAATATAGCCAATTTGAATTTTCCAATAAAGAATTTATATATATAAAAGAAGTTTAAAAATAATATTATGGCAGATTTCTGTCAAATGTCATGTTAACAAAACAGCACTGTTATTGGTATATGCCAGAAATCTTGATTATAAATGAACTCTCTAGTTTGAATATTTGGACCCAATTTACATTTTTCAAGCTAAAGCCTTCTCAAGACATTAAATCAATATTTGCTTAAGCTGATATAAATAATTAACGTTATTAACAAGGAAAATAGTTCTCAAGTATTATTATTGGTAGCCCCATATTTTCTTTTTACAATCCAATAATAGATAATTTCCCTTATTGCTACACTTACTGAATACATTTATCAGATAAAATTTTTAATAACCCTTGTGAATCTGTATACACACATTAGAGCATGTTGACATTAAGGCCTCAAAGCTTATGTCTTAACCCTTTGCACTCGAATTTAATATGACATATACGATTTGATGTCACATACATTGAGACATACAAGTGCAAAGGGTTAAAACTTATAAATGCAAGAAGGAGGTTAGTACTTCATGAAATTAGCAAGAAGAGAAGAATGAATATTTACCATGTCTCTAAGGATTGAAAATTGAAGAAGAAAAAAAAATACCTCTTCATCCTGTTCTCTGGATATCACATCAAATGCTGCTTCACCTTCTTCAGTCTGATCATCTGTAGCCATCTCAGGATTGAATGTAAACATATCTCGTCCACTAAGCTGGAAAGGAAAAATGTTACATGCAACATTCTATTAATATAGCAACAAAAATTTCTTGAACAATTATTTACAGAGAATTTAAAGAAAATTAACTGAAATATTTATTTTCATGCATACAGCAAAGCTACTCTCAAAGATTAATAAGGATTAATAGCCTCCTCCGACTACTCTGAAAAATTAATAATTCCAATTCGAAAATAATACTAACACTCTAATTTAAAAATAAAATAAAAATATTTGTTTCAAACTTCAAAAACAGAAGATAAGAGCTAAAAACTTTTTCAGCATTTTACCATGCATTCATTACTACAATATTGCAAAATAATAACAAGGTATATAATGAATCTATTAATGTTCAGATAAACAAATGAAATTAAAAAGATAAATTAAATAACAATAATGCAGAAATTTTAATCTTATATTTGGGCACTGAAAATTATAAATACCATAAAAATTAAGGTGAATAATTGATGCTTTTATCTTAAAATTTTTAAATTGAAAAATTAAAATTTCATTTTAATTTCTGTTGAGTAATTAAAGTATTTTAATTTTTAATTATTTAGCAATCCTAATCCATCTATCAGAAAACACTTACTCCAACATGTCGACCAGCTCTAAATTCTGCTCTTTTTCTGTCTTCTTCCTTCCTATTTTTTTCTTGCTTTTCTTGTAACTATAAGATAAAACAAGATTAATTAAGAAAATATAAGCAATTTCAGCACATTTAAATAATAAAAAGAAAAGTAGCGTACCTTTTTCTTTTTCCAAAGTTGAAAACTTTCATAAGTAATACGTGTTAAATTATTTCCTAATTGTGCTCTCTGAAATAACAATTCTCTCATAAGAATAAATAAAATACAAATCATAAAACAGCTAAATTGGTCAAATAATAAATACACAAGTAACAAAAATAATAATAAATAAATAAAACATTAAAAAAATTATCTGCTCTTTTTTCAAGTGTAACAATATTGTCTAGACTAAAAGCATTCAAATGAAGACATAGACTAGAAAAAGCATAAATGATTTCACAGAACTATTAAAACAGTCTATATTTTTCACTGAATAAGAAACACTACCAAATTTAAAATCTTTTTAAATCTGAAATAATTTTGTATCATAGGTGCACAGAATTAGTGAGTTTCAAAAGAAATTTTTAACATATGAAAAGTCTTGACACTACTTAATTTGCATTAATGAAGCAAGCATACATAGAATAGGCACTAATCAGCAAACTTTCAATATTAATATAAAATGATTCAAAGTGTTCAAAACATAAGTTGATCACATTTTAAATGGCATGATTAAAAGACAGGTTAATCGTTAACTTGGGCTGGTATAAAATATTAAGAACCGAAACTATCCCATAATATGTAGCCACAAATTCTAATAAAATATTTCTGAAGACAAATAATGTTTAACACCACCAAGCATTAATGATTTTCTCTCTACGCACTTTTAATTAATGAAAAGATTTCTTATTCACTAAAATGATTTTTTTTAAATAAAATCAACATTTTCATGGTATGAAATATCAATTTCTTGGTAAGAAGTTGAAATATTTGATTAAATTTGGAGTGTTGGATGAATAAATTGTCTTACATTTTCACTTAAAATTTATATATTACCATCACGATCTAAAAAAAGGGAATATAGTAACAATAAAAATGTTTGTAATATTTAATGCCAAATTAAATTAGAATTTCATTTTTCATTGTATAAAATTTTAAGAAGGGAAAAAGAGAATATACATACTTGTCTTTCTACCAAGTCTTCTATAGAAATCTGTTCAGCCTTTTCTTCTTTCTTTTTATCTTTTTTTAATACAAAACCTGGAGGTAAGGCATGCCTGTAATGGCATTTGTTAGCCCCATTTGGACATTCCCAGAACCAACCATACTTATTATTTTCTAAAGCATCTAAGAAATACTTGCAAATCTAAAAGACATTTTTATTCAATTACATAAAATTAATCAAAAATCTGGAGGTATAAGATATTTGATTTAACAGATAAATTACTCCATTAAAATTTAAAATGAATTAAAAACAAATAAATAAATTTGTTTTTTAATTCATTTTAATTTAACTTTTGTTTTAAATTAAAATGAATTAAAAAACAAATTTATTTATTTTTTAATTTTTTATGCACGACTTAAAAATTTAAAGTATGAAGAATGAGAAATAAAGAATTTTATACCTAAAATTAGAGATGTCCTCATTTATGTGTATAGCAATGGCATCTATCCTAATAACCTGGGACTATATTTAAGTTATTTACAGGTAAATTGCTTTTGAAGTGCTTATTGAATAAAATGACATAGTTACATGAAGAAAAATTCCAAAAAAGGATTTGAAAATTAATTTTCTAATTAGGAAACTTTCAACATTAAATATTTTCAAAGGTTTACAGTTTTTTTAAACATAATTCTACTTATTATGAAATTTTAAGTTCTATATTAATTACATATAAAATAATTATATTATCTATTTCCAATAAATTATTGGAATTACATTACAGCCAGAACAAAAACAATTACAAAATTATACTCAAGAAACTACATGGAAATTAAGCATGCTCTCAAGTTCTGTATATTTACCTAACCAATAAAGGATGATTTACACATTAAAAACTAACAGTCTATTTGCTGAAAGGAAATAAATGTTTTTAAGACACTGAAATCTGATATTTCGCTCAAATAAGTGGGTATTAAATTTCACAATTACATTTTCTTAAATATACAATCACAATAAAGGAAATTTACACACTAATTTTATAAAAAATTATTAGCATTATGCATAATAAAAATATTTCATAGCATAATTTTTTTAAAACTATCTTACTATATCTGTTTTGGGCATTTTACGATCACTTTCTCCATGTTTCTTTTCTACAACTTCCATTAGCTTAGCTTCATCCCAATTTTCCATTCCATCTGTGTAAATCAAAAAATAAAACTTTATTTAAAACATTGTTTAAAATGTACAAATCTGATTTATAAATATTAGATAAAACAGTTTTTCCAAAATTCCAGTCAGAAGATGACGATGGCATCTAAATTATTAAAAGTTAAAAAAATACCGAAATCCAGTGTAAAATTATTCTAAAACTATTGCATCAAAATAATTGGTTGCAAGGAGGGTTAAATTCAAAAATTAACACACAGAATATTCCATTGAAGCTTTGAAAAAATTCTGATAATCGATTAGTTAATTATATCAAAAAGCAAAGGCTCAGTATTCTATAAATTGCTATGAAAAAAGTTGGAAATGTTCACAATCAGTTTATGCACTATTTACTTTAATTCTGGAAAGTTAAATCTACTAGATTCGTATTTATCATTTTATTATAACTTTTATTCATCTAAGTACAAGCCATTAAAATTATGCTATAATGAACTAAAACAAGTTCTTTACTCTTATAAATATATATTAAATGCTATGCTTAAATGTGTTAATTGCTGTCTTATTGAAATTAGAAAATGGACAGATTACAAAATAAGTTTGTAAAATTATGATACGGTTATATGGATTAAATGAACACAATTGACCAAATAATAATAATTTAATCATTTTCAATAAAACAATAAATTGGTTGAAAAACTTTCTTAGATTGCCAATAAAAAAAATTCAGAACAAGAATCTTACCTTCTTCTTGGTCCCTCATATCCACATACACATTTCTTTTCTCACTCTTCCTTTCAATAGTAAGATCATGAGAAAATTTACACTTGTCCCCTTTTGTACAATTTCCTTGTTTATAAAATGCACATAAGACTGATTTGGGATCCGCACCTAACAGAAATTAATAAATGAAAAGAGTGAATAATTATCTAAATATATCCCTACTATGAATATGAAAGCAAGCAAATTGAAAATAATAAAATGAACAATTTATTGATTCTCAAGAATGGATTTTTTTTAAATCTATATTTGAATTTATATATTTTATTAGGAAGTATTAATCCTTATAATAAAAAGTATGGAATTTTCAATCAATTTTTGAAAATTTTCATATAAGTAAAGATTTAAAAGATGTAGCTTTACTTTACATTTTTAAATCAGAACAATTAATTTACAGCAAGTGAGAATTCTTAAGTTTTCCCCATTATAGTCCTTTATATTCCTTTAAAAAAATAAGAAAAAAAAAAAACTTTAATGTTACAATGTTTGAGATTAAATAAGAAAACTGTTAAGAATTCCTTTAAGTCTTCATATTTGTTATTATTATTTATCTAAAACATAATGCCGAATATTATTGTAGGAAAAAAGAAAGCCTTGTTAGTTCCTTAATTCAAACAAAAGTGCCATAGTTTAAGTAGGCTCAATTTATTCCTCACTATCTAATTTAGAAATTATCATGAAATTTCATTAATTAATGCCAAATAAGTAAACATTTTTTTAAATTCTAATGCCGCAAGGGATGGCATAAAAATGTTATAGAAAGCAGTAGTTTATATTTTTAAAGGATGCATTACATAACTTTCACCAGAAAATTTTTTCCCCCTTTTAATCTCGAAATGGAGCTCTTATTAAAGAATGATCTAGAAACAAGTATAACTTATTACCCTTTTCAACTTTCTGAACTGTAACTGGTCGAAACAATGCCAATTCATCAATTTCCTTTTTCTTGTCATCCTTTTTCTTATCACCAGGTTTTGCTAATTCAGCAGCCTAACAATATGAAACCAAAACTGCTATATAACTATATTCTTATAAATTCCTTTGCAAAAATTTTAAAAACTTTCAGATATTAATTAATGAATTTCAACTCATTAACTTATTAAAACATTTTTGGTCCTTTCAATATGACAACTATATAAACATACCTATAATCTACTTTATTTTAATTGATAGTAAATTTAACTATTATTATCTTGAATCTGATTTTTTTTAAAAAAATTAAAAGTGGGGATAGTACAAACAAAACTTAAAAATTTTACAACATATAAAAAATTTAAAAAGATGTTTATATTTTCAAATAAAATGATTTTTGTATGCCTCAAAAGCTAGATTAAGCAAAAGAAATTCTTCAGTTGCTGGTAAGAATTTAAATTTTTTTGATAATTGATGGTCAATTACTAAATTTTTCCCATCTCAGTAAGCTGATATAGAACACATGGGCATTTTCACCATACGCTTACATTTCAGAATTTTAATTTTTTTTTCAAACTTCATAATTTTCTACAGAAATGAAAATGGGTGTTTAGACAAATGTTTAAAGTACATGGAAAAGTTATTGGTCATACACTTTTGTTAATAATTTAATATGAAAATGCTGTTGCAATGTCAAGTTACAGTACAAATTGTCAAGTCCGTTACCATACAAAAATTCTTAAAATTCATACCATTAAGTTTTATTAAAGTTAAAAAAAAAACAATATATTTTGAAGTAAATTATGTCCCTTGAGTTCAAAACATAATATTTCTCAGTAATTCTCAAATTAAATTGAAATGAAAGGCATTTATAGCCATGAATTTGAAACACATAGAAATTTATACATGAACTTTTTCTAATAAAAAACAAAATATGTCTATTTAAATTATTGAATTTTAGGAAAATCACATCTCTGTTTCTTATCTCAGAGGAAAATAACAAAAGAGTAAGGAAAAACTGATATTAATATGAAAATATCATTAAAAGGTGTGCGGCAAAAGACTTGACAGTTGGTAACGGATTTGACCATAATCTGTTGCCAACTGTCAAGTCTGTTACTGCTCAGTTTTTAATGATATTTTCAAGTTTAATATATATCATCCAAATATTTTTTTTAAAGCTAAGATAAAGAAATCATTTTATTATCTAATATTGAAATCATTTTATTATCTAATATTTAAATCAATGTATATCTTATTTAAAAATCAAGCAAATACTTATCAAGTAATGTCACATAATCTATAAATATGAAAAGAACATAGAGATTTTACTATGATTGAAAAATAATGCATTTATTTCTCATATGTATTAAGAGTAATTGGAAACTGATAATACATTCTGTTGCCTCTCATTGTTAGTTTTGGTTGTGGGAGAATGGCAATAATTTGTTCAGAATTAACATATGATACATCATTTTCATCAATTTGAAATATTTTTCTATTGTGGTCCTTTGCTTTCAGACACATTGAATTTCTCCCTCATCATCCATTTTCTTTTGAATTATAGCAGCATATGTGAATTTAGTTTTTTTTTTGCTTCCTCCTATGAATTCGACTAAAACATGTACACCCTCAGACAATTTAGCATCAGATACTTGCTGCAGAGACATATCTTCTTCGCGAAATTCCTCATCAGAGATTATGGATATTTCACTCCCTGAAGAAGAATAAATCCTTTTTGGGGGAATAAAAAGTGTGAATTTTTTCTTCTTTTCTGAAATTAAATTCCTCCATGGGGTAGCATTTGCACAATCCACTTCTGTTGCAATAACAACTGACACTTCTATAAAAAAATCTCCCTTTTTCTTTGGTGATTAGTTGATGAACATTAAATGTACCAGGAAGACTAGGTATATCCGCTGGTAAATGCTGTTGTACCAAATTGATGTCATCTTCATCAACAAAAAATACTTTGACAGCTGTTTTACCTTTAATTTTTTTTATAAAGATCAGGGGCATCAAAAATATCTGTACCATAAGCAATCAAGTTATCAGCAGTTCTTTTAATAACTGCTCCAATGCCATCAGCAGCTCCTTTGCCATGGCCAGCTTCGAAAAATGACCAAGTACCTTCCTGAAATCCATATTCAAATAGCAAGTGCGTAAACAGATAAAATTTTTTCTTTTGACGATACTGAGTGCATGGACCATCAGAAAAAAAATGAAGGATTGAAACGTTGGGTGCTTTGAATTTTAGCAACATCAATATTGGTTTGAGATGGGCCCATATCACTATAGGACTGTGGTCATGGCTTGATGATATAGTGCAAAAAGAAATGGGCTTATTTTCTCCTCCAATATATAGGACACCTGTATGGAGAGTAGCTTGAGCTCTAGATGCACCATAGTGAAAAGTTTGCACTTCTTCACTGAATTTGCATGCATAATTCTCAGAGAAGTCAATATGTAACAAAGCTTCATTCGTTTCCAAATTGTTTTTGCACATTCTGTATGCTAGGAACTGCTGATTAATATTGAAAACGTGCTTTTTAAAACACATCAAATCTGCTTCAAAATTTTCGATTAATAATCTAACTGATCCTTCTTTTTTCTCTTTAACCATTTTTTGAATGCATATTTCTTTTTTTTTTCTCCAACAATTTTTTCCCTTTTTTCTCTTCTTTTTTCCCACGAATACCAGTTAATGATATTAGTTTCCTCAGCTATATTTACTTCAACTTTTTTATTGCTACAATGTATGCATTTGTTATACATACAATCAATTGATTTAACATTGCATACTGTCGATGAATATATTGTCTTAAGATTATTTGCTGGTAATGCCTTTACACTAATTAACTTTTATGCTTTTAACTTGAAATTAGAATGGATGATGCAAGCACATGTATTTCTATTTTCAGCACTAGGTGGAAGAACATGGAAAGGACGAAATCTTATAAATGTTGTATAAGATACTTTGAAACTGGAATTTTCACTACAAAATCTTTGATACAAATTTTTCATTGTATCAGTCAAATAACGTTTTTGACGCTTTTCCTTCTTCTTTGTAACTGTTTCTCTTTTGCCAGCTGTGGCCCGACTGACATCATCCCGTTCAAAAAATTGTGAAATAATTTTTTGCTTCAAAGCTAAGTTCTTACCACATATTGGTCTAATGGTGCGATTTGAGACTCCAAGATACGAATATAATCCTTGACGTAAAAGACGGTATTTTTTTACCATTTTACTGACTATAATTTGTTGAATTAATCTTTTCTTCCTATTGTTTGTAGTTTTGTATTTATCTACTAATGTTTGTTGAAACACATTATGCAAAAACAACTGACGTGCCACTGGATGATTTCTCGTCATTTTTCCTTTGAAATGCTTCACTATGGTACCCATCGTTTTTGTTTTTGGAGTTAACTGCTCCTCTGGTACTTGATTTATGTCCTTATTTACTTGTGCTGCATTTTGCCTTTGCCACCTTTTTTTATACATTTGGACCTGTCGCTTTAGTTTTTCATTACATTTCTGCAGCTTTATATTATCTTTGGTCAGTTTGCTTCGGTTTCTAGAAACTTTCTGTCGTCCTCTCATCTTGTTTCCAGAAAAATTAACCTTTTCATTTGAAGATTTTTCAGTTTGTGATGGAGTTGTTTCAATGACTGATAACTGAACTTTCCGCATGTGACATTTAGCTTGCTTTCCATGCCAGTACTTTCTTTGACCTCTAGCTGTTAAATCACTGATCTTTTTACGTGTATTCTTTTTCCTGTAAAACAGAAAAAATGCTTTTAATAACTTGCATACAAAATAAAGATAAACAAGAACTATATTACCTTAATAAAATTATACTAATTAGCAAGCCAATATAATGGCAAAATCATTTAATTTTTAAAAGAAAAAACAGCCTAGGAAGTAAAATTTTTACAAATGAAACATCCAAGTAGTTGAAACCAAAATTACATGTTCAAATTTTATTTTCAATTAAATTTAAAAATGAATTACCCTACTACATGGAACTCATCATAAATGGGAGATTATTTTGGATTAAAGGAAAAATTAACTTAAAAAATTATAAAGAAACTGATCATAATAAAGATAGAAAAATAAAACAGCAGATGGAATTTTTTTTTCTTTTTGCACAATGAATGTTTCAAAATTAAACAATGAAAATTTGTATTTAGGTTTAAACTTAAAAAAGTAAAAAAATTTAAAATAATTTTATAAATAACTTATAAGTATCATAAATAAAAATACATTACCTTTCTTTATCTTTGTTTTTGGCTTGTTCATATTTTTCAGGATTTTGGTTTAGCCTTTCCCTGTAGCGCCTTTGCTTTTCTGCAGGTGTTAAAGCCATCGTACATTCAAAATAATATTTATTTACCACTGTACTCAAATAATGTCAAGTCTGTTACCTTCAGTCAAATCCGTTACCAGTAATATGGTAATAGACTTGACAAGTAACGGACTTGACATTCAAATGAAATCGTAAAATAAAAACTAACTTACATAATTTGAAATTTAAAGAACAATATAAATATCTTCTAAATCTAACTAGGTAATAGTATTTAAAAATAAAATTTCTAAAAATATTATTTTAATATTAAAAATTATGGTAACAGACTTGACAAAGAATAAAAATACCTACCTTGAAGAAAACTTATTCTTGTTAGAACTGCAAAGCTTCACAACAGAAGAAAAAAAAATGGCTAGACAAAGTTGCTAGACAAGTTTAACAATATCTTCCAGTATGTGCTGCCATCTTTAGGCAGAATTATAAACCTATTTTTGCTAAAATAATGAGAAGGTAACAGACTTGACATAAAGTGGGAGACAAAGTATTTTATAAATTTTGCTTAAGTAGAAATTTCCAGAAATTAATATTTACCATCAATATAACAGACTAATACTTCATATTTAATATGTATCAACTTTTTTATAAAAAATAAATTTAATAGCAAAGAAATAACATTTAATTTCATATAACTATAAAGGGACAGGCATATTTGCCTAGAGTCACATTTTTAAGCATTTGTCTAAAAAAAATTTATTGATTTTTTTTAATGCTAGAAATATTTAATATAGTCTTCTTTACTTAAAGCACTGCTCAAGTTAAACTTTTAAATTTAATTTATGCTTGAATTTTCTATTTTTCCCTCTGGGACAGCATATGTAAGCGAATTTTGAAAATGACCCACATACTAATTATGGATAAAATAATTAAAGGGGAAAACAAATAAATAAATAAATCTTGATTTTTATTATCAAATATGGAAGGGGAAGAAAATTAAGGCTTTTAGTAATAATATTATTTAAGGTTAAATATAATTTAATGTAAAGTTTTAACAAAAGATCAGTAATTACAATTTAAAAAACTTACTAATCAAGTGTAAGTTTTACTGCTCCAGATTAAAATACAAAATTAAATAATTTTTCTTTCAAAACATTAGAAAAAATGTTTAATAATCTGACAAAAGCTTTTTTACTTCTTGTTTTTTTTTCTTTGAATGCAGGTTGGTACAATAATTTTATCATTAAAGTATTGCAACCTTACTTTCCTTGAACAACTAATATATATTTATTTTGTGATTATATACCATTGCAGAAAACAAAAGATTCATTTAAGAATGACACACAAAATTTTGAATCACAGGAAGATGATGGGTCTGAGCCAGTACACTTTTCTCTAACTTTCCTACCATAATAGAAGTATGATTACATCAAATTTAACATATACCAGTTACTCAATAATAAATCACGGAAGGGATTTCTCGTCATTATCTAATAAATAATTTTATCTGCATATCTCATTCAATAATGAGTGATGGATAAATAAATAACTTTAAAAGGCAGAGGAAGAAATTGAATAGCATAGAAAGACTTCCCATTCTTCTATAGTATCCCAATTATTAAGATTTTGATTAAAATAAATATAGTTCAAATATTTAATATATATTATCTGTTTTATAGTATATTATGTGATAATAACAAAAATTCAAGGATATATAACAAGATAATGATATTTATTATCATTATTAGTAATTATTATCAAATTAGTAAAGCTGCAAAATGGTGTACCCAGTTGAAACTTTTACGAGCATGAAATTTTTATGTACATCTATGATAAAAATAGCCTTTTAATCACATTGTTTATCATGTTAAACCACTTTAAGCTTTTCAAGAAAATCAGTAAAAAAAAAACCCTTAAAAATTCCAACAAAATAGATTAGTTTTAGTTCAAACCATTGAGAAATGTTTAGGTTCTGAAATAGCACACAATATTATAGCACACTTCCTTCAAATTGAGCAAGATCATATAAAAATACAAATGAATAAAGGTAAAAGTAAAGTTTAATGTGGCCTTTGCTGTGCCAAGTTTGCCAATAAAACTGAGACAAAATAAACACTTCTGCAGAATAGTTATGGTTACCATTCTGAACATTAAAATGATTTTTACTGATAAGCAGTGGTTTGAGATTTTTTTTTAACCTTTGAAATCCCTATTACTGCTTATCTTAACAACTTTGAAATAAAGAAGTTTTTCAGACTGGCTGTGCCAATCAGTTGTATAAAGAGAAAAATTTAGAGCATATGACGCCTTCTGCATCTGAAGAAGGAACAGGCAGAATTTTTTAACTTTTTTTTAAAAAAATCCTACAGTTTTGACAGCAACAAGAGCTGGAGTCTAGTAACTTTGCCAGCACATTAAAAATAAGTACTGTGTGGATAACAGGAACAGAACATAACCAAAAGGAAATAAAGAATGAAAGATGAAGCAATCGAAACATTCTCCATACAAAATTTCAGACAAGTCTCCTTTCCCCAATTTCATTAACTCGTTATACAGGGTAAGTCAAAATGAATATAGCGATTACAAACGGCTATAACTATTTAATGAAAAAATATTTATCGATAAGATTTACACAGAATGTAGAAGAATCTTCAAAATTTTATATACAGAAGTCATAGATGTTCTATGTGACTTCCCTTGGTCACACGGACAACATCTAATCGGTATTCCATTTCACGCCATACATTCTGAAGCATTTGTTCATTAACCGACTCAAGCGCATTACAAATGCGTACTTTCAGTTCTTCAATTGTTTTGGGCAAGGGAAACACAAACACTCTGTCTTTCACATAACCCCATAGGTAGAAATCACAGGGTGTCAACATCCTGTTTCCTCAAACATCCGATGCCATCTGCGTATGTTGTTCGCATTTGGAGGTTCTTCATTGTACCGCTGACGAAATGTTCTCTGCACTGTAATAACAGAACGGCAACTGTGAAATTCCAACACAGAGAATGCTTTCTGCACGGGACTAGCCATTTCCACTAATGAGACGCCACGCTGAACAGGTTTCTTGTCGTTGCGAAGTTCGATTTCGCGCATGCGCAGGCATCCGCTTGGCTGCACGTGCGCTTTACGTTAATAAATTTTGAAGTTCCGTCTACATTCTGTGTAAATCTTATCGATATATCTTTTTTCATTAGATAGTTATAGCTGTTTGTAATCGCTATATTCATTTTGACTTACCCTGTATATTATATATATATATATATGCTCTACCTAATTTTCATCCAATAAGCATGTTAGAAATAAGCCATGCTATTCCATTCATTTAACATCCATTCTTGCACAATTATCGACATAACAAATTATAAACAGTAATGACAATACAAAAAGAATTATGGGAAATGAAAGAAATTCTGCTGCAAAATATTTTTAAAGTTGCTGCGTTACGGATGCCAAGTCGTGAATAAAGATGGTGGACAAAATAACAAACACTTGTGTGGAATAGTCATGGTTACCACTTTCTGCAATATAATTATGATTTTTTTAGAACCTAAGTTGACTTCCACATCTGTAGAGGGCAAAGGACAGAATTTTTTAACATATAAAAAAAAACATCCTACAACTTCGCTAGCAGTGGGAACCTAGTAGAATTGATAGTATATTGAACATAAGGGCTGTGTGGATAACTGGAACAGTACATAATCAAAAGGAGAGAAAGATTGGTAGAAGAAGCAATTAAATTATTCTCCTTAAAAAATCTCAAACACGCATCCTTTCTTAAATTCATCAACTCTTAAAAATATATATATTCAACTCACCCTTCATCCATTCTGTAGGTTCAAAATATTGTCTTCCATTCCATTTATCCCATATCCATTCTAACACAATTACCAACATAACAAATTATTAAGGAAACCAACCATTAGAGCAGGGATGCACAACCTTTTCAGGATGGGGGGGGGCAAAATATAAAAAGGGATCATGTTGAGGGCCAAAGTGGGATGTAAATGTTAAAACATGTTATAAATGTGAAAACACTATTATTTTTGTGGCAATATGCATTAATTACAATTAGTTTAATTGTTTACTCATCCCTATATCATGCAATAAATAAATGAATAAAACAAACATTATAGATATAATTAAAATACTTTGTCTAAAAAAAAGAGAAAAACAGAAAAAAAGGTTAATGCTAACATGGTGGCAAACTTGAAATAGAATAACAGAAGAAACTTTTTGGTGATTATATATAGAACACAATTTAAATTTTGAGAAAAAAATTAGAAAAAATTAATGAGATGGCTGGGACTGAATATTTGAAATTAATTGATTTTATGTTGGGCTTAAAATTAGTTGGGGCAATACGTAAAATACAAGAGAGATTCTTATCTGCTATTCTATTTTTGATTTGTTTCAATTCATTAGTGAGAAAGTTTGCTCGCAAATGTAAGTGCTGCCAAAAAAAGTTGCATATGCAGCTTCATTTTGTTTTAAGAATGAAAATTCCTCAGGTAAGTCTTTATAAAATTCTAATATTGGTTTTTCTTTGTATTGATTTTTTAAAAAAAACCTCAGATTTCTGTAAATCAATTAAGACTAACTGCATACTCTAATCCACTCAATTTACATAAACAGAAAATGGAGAAGAAAGTACATCAATTTTTGTTGGAAACTTTTCAAAATCTGAAAACTGACCAATCATCAAAGCATTACACAACTTGAATTTGATCCTCATACTGCATTTTCAAGTGTGGAAATTTTTCATCCTTTTTTAAGCAGTAGGAAAAGAAAGCAAATTTTTTTGTTTTCAGTTGATTTTGAATCAAACATAATTTTTTGTTTAAATGCCTTTACATTATTTATTAATTGAAAATGAATCGTTTTTTCATGGTAATTTTATGTTTAAGTCATTCAAATGGCCTGTTATGTCTGAAAGAAAAGCCAATTCACACTGGAAACTTGCTTCTTTTAAACGTCTGGTATTTCTACCATGGTTACTTAGAAATGTAACAATTTCATCAAATAGTTCCATAAAACACTTAAGGGCAACTCTTTGACTGTGCCATCTCTGTATATTAAAGAATATCAGAAGACAGATAATCAAATTTCTTTAAAAATTCTTTGAATTCCCTATATTTGAAGGCATTATTAAGAATAAAGTTAATTGCTTCAGATACACATTGCATTAGGTTTTCAAATTCTAATTCTTTACCACATTAATTCTCTTGATGAATAATGCAATGAAACTGCAACCATTCTACACCACACTGGCCAAGACATTCTTTTAACAGCGTAACCACTCCAATTTTCGTACCAGTCATAGATTTTGCTCCATTTGTCATAATGCTAGCACAATTGTTCATGTTTAAGGAAGCTACATTACACAAATGTATCAAACTGGGAAGAAGTTCACTTTCAGTTGTTTGCCCCTTCATAGGAACATTCCAAGTCATAACATCTTCCAAAACATAAAATTTTTTAACATTTCTAATGAACTAAAAACAAGTAATTGGGCCATGGATGTTCAATCTGTAGATTCATCAAAAGCTAAAGATAAATATACAAAATTTGAAGCAGAATATTTTACTTGATTTTCAAAGTCCTCATTCAACTGTTAAATTCTTTTTTGAATAGTCATTCGATTTAAGCTTATATTTTCAAATTTTCTTTTGATTCAGAACAAGGTGCCACTGTAATCTTATAAGTACATATTAAGTATGTGACAGTGCCATTATCTATACTGCTATTATAAATGTGAAAGTTTGGATGGATGGATGATATTGTTCAATCACGCCAGATCGGCTGAAGGAAATTGGATGATATTTAGCACAGAGATAGATTATAGTCTACAGAGGAACATAGGCTAATCTTTATTCAAGTTAATTGAGTGATTAATTTTTTTATTAATTAAAAACTGACTTTTCCAGAAAAAAATAAAAAATTTAAAAACCTCTGCCTGAGCTTTTTGAATAGTTTGTTTTTATTTTTCTATTTCTGGTGTTCATTTTAATATTATCTTACTATTCCAATGGAATTCTTTATGATTTATTGTTCTTTTCCTGGAAGAAAGACATTTTCATCACTGAAAAACTCAGCTTGTTTTTTGTTTTTTTTAATACTTAAATCGTTTTCTGCTTATAAAAAAATAGCTGAACTGAGTAAGTGTATTTATTCTTCCCAATTATTTTTTAAGAATAGCAACACTCTGTAGCAGTGAAACTATTGAGAACAAATGTATTCCTTTTTTTTTTTCCTTATGCTGTTCATGTTATTCTCAGAATCCTTAAATTTAATGAGCTAGCGAAACTATTAAGTTTCTGCTCCAGCTCTATGTTCCGCTCTCGCTGCTAGCGAGTTTTTTAAGGAGATAGCATATTTTTTATGGAAAAAATTATAGTTTTAATTTTTTAGTTTATTATTATTTGACAGTTTTTTGAAATGCACGGAAAACGCAAATTGAATCTTTCAAAAAGGGGTAATAAAACTCGGCCTATGAGAGTAGCTACAAGTTGAAAGTCGAATCCTCAAGCGAAATTTAGCAGAATTAAGCACGCTGAGCAAAAGGCTACTTCTAGACACTCCATGCTTCTCACATAGTCAATTATATGTTGGTTGTTCATGTGTTTCAAGAGCCCAAAACTTGCATGCGCTAACGAAAAATAATAAATCCTTTAATGTTGTATACAAAACGGTATTAGAAAAATTTTATATTTTTCCCTTAAATCTACCAATGATCTACAAGTTTCTTGATTATGTCATATCAAACTCGGTTTTCAATAGCACCATAATGAAATGGTTTGACATCATTTCAGTTGTGATCAGACCATCAGTTATCATAAATACAAATCAAAATTTCCATGTGTACGAAGTCTTGGGTAAAAGCTAGTACTAGATAAAACAGTAGTGATATGTCTATGAATTTTAAAATTTCTGATTTTGAAAATCCTCTTCCCTTTTCTCTCTCATTCTACTAAAATATTTTTATATGCCTTTATAAAATTAATAATACAGAACTAAAAATATGAAATAAAAAAAGAATATCTGACCCTTTAAGTGGCTGCAATTACGAAATAACCGATCTGCTAGTTTAACCCCACTGTGTCATTTATTAGAATGATTGCCGTGTACACGTCTGCGAGTTTCTACTAAACGAAAACTAATACTCGCAAATAGCCATGAAGGGAAACAACTGAAATGCCGCGTAATAAAAAATAAATAAACTAAATGATCAACAATAAATTATTTATTCCAATGTAGAATCCTTTTCGTATCCAATTTTTTTATTGCTTATTTGAAAAACTCTCATTTCATTTTAAATCAGTCTTATTTTATTAACAACACTGGCAGGAAAACTTCTAAGGCTATGTGGGACGTAGGTTGTGATTCCCTGCGTTAGAGCAAAAAAAAAGAACTAACAGAATTTCAAAGAATTTCCTTTGTATCTGACTTTTAAAATAAGAAAGCATACAATTTTGTAAAGTATGAATTCAGACAATTTTTTTAAAGCCCATATTGACAGTTAAAAATTGAAAAAGAATAAGGATTTTCTTTTCATGTTTACATTAAAAATAAAATTGCAATAACTTAATAGTTGCAAAAAAAAAAAAACTTTTAACCATAATAAAGAACAAAATTAAAATCTTTAATTGACATTTTTAATTTAACATTTTTTTTATAAAATAGAAGTAGGTCATGTTCAACTCAACCATTGTTAAAAGCAGTAAACAAAACAGCATTTTAAAGTTAAAATTGCAGTGTCTCATTAGAGGTAAAAAACTTTTAATTACAATACAGAATTGCATTAAAATTTTCAAAAGGTATTTTTTTCATTATTTTTAACAACATTTTTCATAAAATTATAGTCACTTATGTACAACACAAACCATTGTAAGAAGTAGTAGACAGCATTAGGAATTAACAAAACAGCATTAGGGTTGCAAGAAAATCATTTCATTGAGTTGCTGTATTGGAGACAAATTAGGACACATTTAACCACACTACAACCAGAATGAAAATCTTAAGGCTTTTGAGCCACAGAATAATATATGGAGATATTCTTCAATGAATGCATAGAAAACAATAAGGTCTTCAATTCATTAATCTCCAAGACATACTTAAGAATGGTTCAATAGAAAAATAAATAAAATCATTCAAAAATTAAAATTTATCTACATCAAATAACAATTACCTACTTTGTGAATTATAAATGAACACAATCAGAAAATTAAAGATAAATAAACATAATCAGCATTTAAAAATTGACAGTAGATAGAAACTGAAATACAAATTCCAATAAATTATTATATGTATTCAAAATTTAAATACAATAAAACAAAAATGAAAACAGCCAATTATGATTATGCAAATAAATATTTTTAAATATTCACATTAAAATAGAAAAATTTCTATGATGTTAAATTTAGGAAAAACTATTACCTTGCTAGCTTTTTGATTTCCATGTTTAACTTGATTTTGCACTTGTTGAATGAATTTCTGATTCTTAGCACCCTTTTTATTTTTCAAGCCAAAAGTTTTATCCTGTCAAAAAGACATGTAAGCATGAAAAAACAAAATTAGTAGATACAATTAATAGAAATCATTTAAATTTATTTTTTTTGCTATTGTACGAATTTATACTATTAGAATTAAATTAAGGTTTTCACGTTTCTAGAACTAAAAGAAAGTAACACACAGGATTGAAAAATAATTTTAGCAGTATGAGTAACACATCATTGTAAAAATATTGTGAATTCACAAATCAAAATTGTGTATTGAAGAACTCTATGACAACAGAATGAAATTCAATGCCTTTGAATGTTTAATTTTTTTAATAACTAATTCAAAAATTAAATATTGAATAACAGGTAAATATTACATCAAACATATATTCAATATAGTCCGTGAATTTATACAAAAAAATCTTAAAAACAGTAAAAAAATAAATCTTTTAAGATATAATGTACTTAAAATGTTTATTTGGAACCCATACAAAAACAAAATTATTGCAGCCACAATGTCTTTAAAAAAATAATCAATTTATAAAATCAGTGGTTTCATCAAATAATCGTTTGATAATAGTTTTGATGAAATGGATATTGAAGTATTTTCCGCTTTTTTACTATACATTAGATTTAAAGAAAAAATTCAAGAAAATAAACACTGGCCTGATGTTTTGTCAACGTGTCTGTATACATACATCTATCTACTTTTAAACCCGAAACAAAATTGTAAGAAAATTTCGAAATTAGAAAAACATAAAGAAAACGCATGAGAATCGGTTACCTAAAACACTTACTTCAATAATCTTTTCTTGTTTTTTAATTTCAGCTTTTTTACTAGGCTTAGCCTTTGGCGGCATATTGAAATACTTAGGTGAAAATGTCAGGAATGAAACACAAAGAGAAAATTAATCCCTAAGAAAGTTGTATATAAAACCTAACACAAGCAAATTAAACAAACAATTAAGCATTGTATTCCAGAAACATTATTTCAATGGAATTGCTTACAAATGAACTTATTTTAATGAACACATTTTAAGAAGTTGAAATAC
>JAOUZG010042458.1:54321-101214 GCA_026289955.1 Argiope argentata
CCAGCTATAGAAGAAATAGAAAATTACACAGCAAACCCTAACAGCAGGAGACCCAGATTTATTTTACTTTAGTTTTAACTTTAATTTTTTTGTCTAATTTGCATTATCACTCCATTTTTGTTCGTCCCAAATCATGACAAAAATCAGATTTTTCTTTAAAAATTCCCAATAGCTTTCTCGCAATTTAATTGGTTAACCCCTCAATCCTTCATACCCCATCCTCCACACCCTCTCTAGAGGAATCTTGAGAGAACTCACCTCGCCTCAAGCCGCACCTACAACGTGCAGAGAAACTGCTCGCCCGCCTTCATTCAAGCAACCTCATTGGCCAAGCTGCCATCGTGCCCATTACTTCTTAAAGCTCTTCCCGGAAAATTTCCCGCACTTCAGAACAAACCACGTAACTCTGGACTCTAAGTTTTGCCGATCGGGGATGGCGCCCTTCGGGCGCCGGGGCCCCTAATCATATTCCTTGTATCCTTGTGTGAAGAAAATAAGAAGATAATACTATTTTTAAGTTATAGCATGAAACAGGTATTTGAAGAGTATATTAATAAAATTGACGAAATAGTTAACATATCTTACTGTTTTTGTTAACCGAGATTAGTGGATTAAATAGAGTTAAAACACTGTTAATTTTGTAGCTTATGCTGCAAATATTTAATGCTCGTTTTCGTAGACAATAAATTCTGCCTCTTCGTATCGCTCTTGTGTGAGAATTATTTTCGTACTGGTGCCGGAAGTGGGGTTGAATGTTGAAAACAAGAGCGATAGCTGCATCCAAAAATGACAAGTTCGAAAAGTTTTTTGCTTTCATTAAGTAGATATAAAGCAAAGCCAGGAAGAAATGAAGGGAGGCCAAGGAAAATTAAGAAAGAGATGAAGGAAGTTCAAGAAGAAATGAAGAAAGGGCTAGATGAGAAGAAGCAAGGCTAAGCTAATATTGTAGAAAAATTCAACACCAAGGTGGATGCTTTGGCGGAGAAAGTTCAAGAGAATGACGAAAAGATTCGTACTGTTCAGCAGAGCTTTGAGCTAGTGGTGGAATGTGTTAAAGACGTGAAAGTTTCAATTACTTCCACTATCCAGGATATTAAGGAGGGAATTCGGCAATTGGAAACAAAAGGAGTACCGAAGGATGAAGGAGCGGCAAATGAATTCTCCTACAGACCTTAAAGGCATCTCCACCGTTCCTGAAACCACTCCAAGGTCGAAGGTCAAGACCTATTTTTGATGGAAAGAGTGCCGGAAACGTGTTCAAGGCGCAATTTGATATGGTTGCGGCGGCAAACGGATGGAGCGATGCCATAAAAGCCTACAATCTTGCAGCATTCCTTCGCGGAGAATCAGCCGACGATCTGCTGACAATATCTAAAGATAGGCGGGTAGATTTGACCACCCTAGAATTCAGGTTTGGCAAACCACACCTAAAATATTACACTAGAGGCTAGCTTTAATCCAGGAGACAGAGATTGGAGGAATCACTTCAGGAGCTGGCGTCGGAGATCTAGCGGTTGTCTCTGATTGATTTCCTCTACTCTCCAGCCGACGTCCGAGATACATTATGTCTGGAGTACTTCGTGGATGCTATGCGAGATCCAGATATCTAGATAAGAGTTAGACTTTCGGATGCAAAGGACCTAAATAATGCTTTGGTGGTTTCCATAAAGGTTGAGGCAGCCCACCTAGCCACCGGGAAGTATCGTCGTCCCGTCCGTACCATTGCTGTCCGGCACACTACAGAAGATGCAGAGAAAAGGATCCGAAAAAAAATCGATACGTGCTTGCGGTCCCAGTATCCAGATGGATAGAAATCCAAGGAAGCGGCGAAAAGAATAGTTTGCACGGGAAACTCGAAGTAAGCATCTCATTCGAATTCAAAATTTATCCACATAAGGTGTATGTCGCCGATGTCACCGAGCCATGCACACTCAGACCCGACTTCTTAAAGGCATTACATCTAAATTGAGGGAACGTGAGCTCCAAGGGAGTGCCCTTGTTTGGATTGGACACGTTAGAACGTCACAGGTGTCGAATCTTGGCTTTAGAAGACATTGTTGTGCCAGCTCGAGTAGAGTTTGTAGTTGAAGGCATTCCGGAGGCAGGAAGGGACTTTAAGTTCTGGGTAATCGATTTTCCTGATACTGGAAAATTCCAGAGAAGAGTGCTGGTAGAGGTGGCACTTATAGACGTCTCCAGGGGGTTCAGACCTGTGAGACTGGCTAATATCATTGATGGGACAAGAGTTATCAGAACAGGAGAAGAAATTTCTACTTGCTCTGCCGTTACCATCATCGAGCGAAGAACTGACGAGACTCCTGTTGTGCCCGTGGTTCACCTAATGGAATAGTTGATTGCGGAAACTCAGCCGTTTAATCAGCTCTTTGTCAGAAGTTTAATCCAAGAATTTCCAGATGTTTTCTCTTCTTCCAAGTATGTGGGGCGAACGGGACTCACACAACACCAAAATGAGTCTGGAACCCATCCACCGATCAAACAGAATCCCCGCAGGCTTCCTATTTCAAAGCAGGAAGTGGTCGAAAAATTGCTTAAGGATATGAAAGAGAATGATGTTATCGAGTCTTCTTATAGTCTGGGCTTCTTCTGCTGTACTTTTGAGGGAAAGGATAGCTCCACCAGATTTTGCGTTGACTTCAGTAAACTGAATGACTTAACAAATATAGCAACCCTCTTCCCAGAGTCGATGGCACCTTGTCTGGGGAACAACTGGTTCTCTACTCTGGGTCTGAAAAGAGGTTATTTGCAGACCGAGATTCATCCAGATGACTGTGAGAAAACCGCCTTCACTACTGGACACGGACTCTAGCAGTTCAAAGTGATGCCTTTCGGTGTGTGCAATACTATAGCCACTTTGAACGGCTTATGGAGACTGTTTTGAAGGGACTGTCTAGCGACACCTGAATCGCCTATCTAGATGACATAATCATAATTGGGAAAGACTTCATAGATGATATATCAAACACAGTTCTCACAAGGTTGAGGGAAGCTCATCTGAAATTGAGTCCGAATAAGTACAAGCTGTTTCTCAAGAAGATGAACTGTCTAAGACATGCTATCTTGTCCGGAGGTATTAGCACTGACCCCGAAAAAGCGCATGCTATGAGGAGTTCGCCTCGTTCTCGCGATGTACATCAATTAAGAAGTTTTCTAGGACTGTGCACGTACTTCCGTAGATTCGTGAGGAACTTTTTTCAGATCACAAAACTACTCCATAGACCGACCGAGGAAAAACAAGAGTTCATGTGGGCTGCTGATTGTGGCAACGCATTAGACAAGTTGAAGGCCACATTAACATCCGCATCTGTGCTGGCATATTCTGACGTTGAGAAAGGTTTCATTTTACACACGGACGCCAGTAACGAAGGAATTGGAGCTGTGTTGTCACAGGAAATCGACGAGGAACGGGCCATCGCATATTTCAGCAAGAGCTTGTTTAAGGCTAAGCGGAATTATTGTGTCACCCGGAAGGAGTTTCTGGCTATAGTAAAAGCCTTCAAACATTTCTGCCACTACCTATTTGGCCAGAAGTTCCTTCTCGGAACTGATCACGCGTCACTTGCCTGGTTATTGAATTTTAAGAATCCGGAAGGTCAAATAGCCAGATGGATATAGTGGTTACAGGAGTACAACATGGACATCCAACACCGAAAAGGACATCACATGATAATGCGGACACACTTTCTTGAAGATCTTGTCCTGAGAATTGCAAACACTGTGAAAAGGCAAAAGAAAAGTTCGGAGTTACTGCACCTGCTATCTGACAAGTAACTTCGGTCCCTTCAACATCGGACGAAGATCTTTGGTGTGTTGCGAACGTTCGCAAATACTAAATCAAAGACAAAGACCTGAAACCCATTATAGGCCTCATGGAGGCTTCCAATTAGAAACCTACGTGGCAAGATGTGGCACATTACAGTCCTAAGGTGAAGAAATATTGGCCTTCCTATACCTCAGGAACGGAGTACTTTTCCGGAAACTGTAATCGAACGATGGGAAAAATTTCAGGTGATAAATGGTGTTGGCACGTTCCCACATTCCAGTGTCTTAGAGGTGCTTCATAGCAGCCCAACAGGCAGTCCCTTTGGGATCATGAAGACTTTCGATAAGGTTCGAGAACGATTCTTCTGGGTCAAATCGAGGTCCGACGTAGAGAAATGGTGCAGATCCAGTGATGCATGCCCCTCCCGCAAGGGACCAAACACTATAGCTCACGGGATTCTCCAGAAGTCCAATATGGAAGCACCGTTTGAAAGAATGGCCCTCAATGTGTTAGGCCCATTGTCTCACACAGCCGATGGGAACAAGTACATCATCGTTGTCATGGATTGTTTCAGCAAACGGCCGGTGGCCTACCCGATTCCTGGCCAAGAAGCGACCATGGTCGCCAATTCTTGTTAAAGGACTGGACTCCCGATTCGGTGTCCCCCTTCTCATTCATTCCGATCAGGGAACAAATTTCAACTCTGAAATCTTCGACGGACTTTGTGGGGCAGGGAAAAAATCAGGAAAAAGCGTTTACATCCACATTCAGATGACATTATGGAGCGATTCAACTAGGCAGTCTGGCCCTATTTGTATCCCGAAATCAATAGGATTGGGACCAGAAGTTGCCGTTGTTCCTTCTGGTATACAGGAGCGCAAATCAGGAGACTCTATGATGGTTACACTCTAGCACAGCGTTCTTGGACGAGAGTTGCTACTACAGTGCGACCTGCTCTTCGGACGACCTCCGGATGCACTTTCTTCACCTGAGCAGTGTCTGAATAATTAACAGGTGCGATTAGAGAGCCTTCATCAGCTTGCTCGAGACAGAATCACCAGCGCAAGGGAGTTCATGAAGACTCGATACAATGCCAAGGGAACGCATCACACTTTCGCCGAAGGCGACAAAGTGTGGCTTTGGAATCCTAAACGTCGGAAAGAGCTCTTCCCGAAGCTTCAAACTCGCTGGGAAGTAAATATAGTACTGTGTGGTGAAATAGAGAAACGACGTCTTGGTCAGGATTCAACGAACCCCGTCAAGTAAGCCCAAGGTTTGGCGTCTTATTACAGCGCCGCCGATCGTTTGCCGTCTTATTCCAGTGATAATTAACTTCCTCTCCTGTGGAGTGCATTGCCCGTTACATGCAATCTTTAAGGAAAAGGCAATGTTATGAATTTTGTGTAAATTAGTTGTAAATATAGTAAATATTTCTGAATTGTCGTGTAAATATTTTTAAATAATTTTCTTATACAAAATTAATTGTAATGGAATCGCGCATTAGTGATAAAAGACTATTCTAAAAGTATTTACAGCAGAAGATCGTCATATTTGACTAATTTGATGATGTAGGTGTGTTGGCGACGTATTGAGGTCGCTAACGGTTTTTACTACTCTATAAAATGTATAGTAGAATCTAAGAAATAAAGATTTGTACTTAAAAAATATCGGAGAAAGCTCTACATTTCTCTGGAACGTGCGTTTGGAACAAACGTGCGGTTTCTAGGGTTTTCAGAGCCCACTTTAGTGGGATGCTGTTTAAATGTGCGGCTTAAGGAAGGAGATCAGAGCAGTTCGGAGATGAACGACGATTATTGGTTGAGTTGAGAGTCAGATTATATGTCTTTTCTCATTGACGTGTAATCTGTAGTTTTGCTGTTAATCGAGATTAGCGGGTTAAATAGAATTAATTTGCTGTGAATTTTGTTGCTTGTATTGCGAGCATTTATTACGTGTTTTCTTAGACAATAAAATCTGCTTCTTCGTATCACTCTTGTGTGAGAATTATTTTCGTAACAATATTAGCAAGTTAAAATAGAATATTTAACTGTATTTTTTAATTGTTCATTAAATTCAAAGTTGTATTTTAAACTTAAAATAGAATCAATTTTTTTTGCTACTGATTGAAAGTTAACTAAATCATTGAAGAAAATTTCATTTTGATTTTAAAAAAATTCATTATTATAAATTCTTTAAATTATTAGTTGGGTTTGAAAAATACCTAACCTACCTAAATAATAATAAATACCTAAAATACCTGACATATAAAGTCACCAGATTTTGCATGAACATATTTCTCGAAAATCTGAAATGATATAATTATATTGTCATTTTTTCCCCTTGTAGGATAGTTCATGACATCACTAAAGCGGTTGACTGTGGAAATGAAGCAGCATCCTTTTTCCAGTCATACCTCAACACACCAGGTGTTCGTTTGGTTCGTTATTTCGCTAAGTTGATTAAAAGGGAATATAAACCAAAAGGAATTGGCAAACCTTTCGAGCTGGAACTTAGGAAAGATAACCCGGTATATATGATATGTCATATTTGATTAATTAAGCCTTCTTGGATTTTACGATTTAATTTTTTTTCATATGAAATAATATACATATTTTTTATAAATAATGATACAATTTATTTATTTAACGGCAATTTTAATGCTCATTAAATTTATTTAGCTTAAATTTTAGCTAATCCATATGGGAAATGAGAAACTTTAATTCTTATGTTCTGATGATGGGATATACTTCCATTTTTGGAAATGGGTGTGTGACTTGGTTGGTGGTGATCTTCAGAATACGATTATACTTTCAGCATGATCATTCAATTTACTCCTGATACTATGTTAGGGAAGTTGCAGTTATTTTTTAAATTAAATTTTAATTTTATTAATTCCAATTCTAATAATTATGTATTACTAGTAAAATAAAATATTGAAATTGCCATTAAATATGTATTTAATCATAATAAACTAGCTCATCATGAATTTTAAGTATAAAGTAATTTACAAGCTCACAAAAAATTACATAAAACAATTTTTCAAAGGATACCTTAAGCTTTTTAAAAAGCATTTACGATTAATTTACTAGTATCAGGATGATCCCAGAATTAGTAACGCCAATCCTGGAAGGTGTGCTGAAACTTATATTGGGTAGTTACGTGATATACTGTCGATCTTTATCGCCAAATTTGAAGGCGTCACCAATGAGTTTCTAAACCACCAATAATGGCACCCCCCGCCATTATTTAAAAAATTGTTCAAACCTTGTCGTGCGCAATTTAGTTGGTTTCGTTGGCGTTGATGGTTTGTCGTCAAATTTGAATCCGTCGCCAATGAATTACTAAAACGACGGTTGGCATCGACGGTCTGATACGTAAGTACTTTATATTGTATTCTCAGCCGTTTCTCTTTAACATTTAATTTTTTTTCAGCATTTGGCGTTTCAAAATTATACAGCTTTTCATTTGGTATCAAAGTCTTCTGTTGAAGATTTAAATTCTAAACTTCAGGACAAGACTGTATCAGAACACAATTTCAGACCAAATATTTTAGTTGATGATTGTAAACCTTATTCTGAAGTAAGTTATTTTACATCTTTCCAAGTTATTTCTAGATTACATGAACTTAAAACTTTTAATATGCAAGAGATAAAAATATTTTAAAGTAATATATTATTCTTCCAATCTAGGCAACATCTCTGTGCCTCTGATTTGTATATAAATTCTGTGATTAAATTAGTATTTAAGCTATATTATATTATACTATGAAGCAAATTTTTGTAATAATTAAAATATTGAATTAGACGTGAATATTCTAAAATTAAAGAAAAATATATAAATATAACTTTGTATCATTTTGTAGTGATTGGATTTTGAAAGCGTTCATAGATGGCGCTAAAAAACTAGTGCGAGTGGAATGTGATGTCATTCGGAGTTTAGGCTGCGAGTGGAGAGGAGTTACTGAGAGAGTAACTCCGTCGAATCGGGAATAAATCTGTTGTTTTTCTATTTGCCTAGTTATTTAAAATAAGCACTCACGAACCAGCCATGACATTTGGCGCAGTCGACTGGATTTGATGTGAGAATTGAGTGCTATTTTTGACGAATTTGAAATCGAACTTCATTCGATAAAGGTGTACTTTCGGTAGCGATATGGCCTTCCTAGGCAGTGCAAAAAAGGAAGATTTGAGGTTGTTGGCTGAAGAGCTGGGTGAAACTGTTTCATTAGAGATGAAAATTGTAGACTTAAAAAAATTAATTACTGGAAGCGAGAATTATGAGGAAGAGTTTGTGAGGAAACAAATGATAGTTATCATAGAAGATAGAAAAGAGAGAGAAGATCAAAAACGAAAGCATGAAGAGTGAGAAGAACGGGAATTGCAGGAGAAAAAGGCCCAAGAAGAACGAGAATTCGAACTTGAGAAACTGAAGCTGCAATATTCCAGTGTACCCGTGGATGTTGAATTACCAACTCCCAAAATAGAACTCAGGCACGTTATGCAGAAATTCGATGAAAAGAACAGTGATATCAGTTTATATTTGCTGTTGTTCGAAAGGCAAGCCGAGTGGGCTCAAATAAAACGAGAAGATTACGTGTCGCATCTATTAGGATTATTGCCAACGGATATAACCCAACTCGTCGCTCGAGAGCCAATCGAGAAAGTGAAGGACTATGACCATATCAAGAGTTTATTAGTGAAACGATTTAAACTCAGCGCGGAAAAATTCAGGCAAAAGTTTATGACTCATTTTAAAAGACCGGAGACTACCTGGTGCGAAAAAATTATTTTGAGCAATGGATTCAAGGATTGGAAATAACTACTTTTGAAAGTTTGTCGGGTTTAATCATAACAGAACAGATAAAATGACAGGTACCTGCGGATATTAAAGAACATTTTATTGATGTTTGGTCACAATTCACGAATCCAAACGAAACTGCAAGCAAATTAGATGATTATGAAAATGTGCGGTCAAACAGTGTGAGGAAAATTAAAAGAACTATATCAAGAGAATAACTTTTCCAAATATCAAACCTACGACGAAAGAGAAGAGAAACATTTTTTGGAACGGAAATATGTACCCCCCCCCATCAACGAGAATTCAGAAACAAAAACTTTCATAAAAACGAAACTACGAGTTCAAGATAAGTAACGAGAGACTGTTACGTTTGTGGATTGTCGCATCTTGCTAGAGACTGCCCAAATAGGCATAAAAAATCGCAGTTGAGAGAATCAGCGACAGAAAAGAAACGGGAAGACATTTTAACCACGGAAATTCAGTCGGAATTAATTAATGGTGAAAGAAGCTTAAATATCAACTCTTTACAATACGTTGAAATTTGTGTGGACAATAGAGAACTGAAAACTCTAGTTGACTCAGGTGCTATGATACCAGTTTTAAATTCTAAATATGTGTCAAGTGAACAAAAGGAAAAAATCATTTTAAAAAGTGCATTTGGAGAAAGGATTAACGCTACTCTTTCGAGTTTTCAAATATCATTAAAAGATAAAAACAACGTAGGATTTTGCAGGCCTATTGAGATAGTTGCAGCTGTAACGCATAAAATTCAAGAGCAGTTCATCCTTCCCCCTCTGTATTAAACTTACTGGGCGAAAGCATAAACTACAGCGAAAACTCCTCTTGATTGGAGGCGCCGATGGAAGAGAGCTTTGATGAATTTATGATTTGTTGTGGAGTGAGTCAGAGTGATGAACTACCGAGCGGAAATGAAAGCGATTCTTTGGATAAGAAAAACAAACTTAATGCGTTGAAAGAAGAACAAAAAAAAAGTGATACTTTGAAGTCAGTAAGAAAAAATGTATCGCTTGGAAAAGGAAACTTTTTCATGCATGATGAATTAATATTCCACCAGGATAAAATATTAGGCGAAAAAGTGAATCAGCTGGTTTTGCCCAAAAATAAAAGACAGCAAGTTCTTAAATTGGCACATGAATCAATTTTCGGATGCCATATGGGATTAAAAAAGACTAGAGAAAGAATTAAATACAGTTTTTATTGGCCAAATATGACATGATATTAAAAACTTTTGTAAATCCTGCAAAGAATGCCAGTTGAGGAGTCCGGAAAAAAATGATTGATAAAATTCCTATTACTCCTGTTCTCCGTCCGGAATTGCCTTTTGAGATAGTAAATATAGACCTAATAGGACCCTTTGAACCCCCTTCTGCTCGTCGGCATAAGTATGTATTATGTCTAATGGACCAGCATTCGCGATGGCCGGAGGCTATCCCACTTCGTTCGTTAACAGCTAAAGCTACGTGTGATGCTTTATTGAAGATATTCATGCGGACTGGAATACCCAATGTTATTGCAAGTGATAATGGAACGAACTTTATTTCTAAGTTAACCCAGGAGTTCATGATAAGATTAGGTTGTGCTCACAGATTTACGACGCCTAACCATCCAGCTGGGAATGGCCTTATAGAAAGATATAATAGGGTGTTCAAAAATTCACTTCATCACATTATCAGAACTGATCCGAGTAATTGGGATAAATACATTCCGTATATGCTTTTTGCGTACAGGGAAATTCCTAACTGTACGACGGATGTTTCGCCATTCAAGTTGATGTACGGACGTGAAACAAGAGGACCTCTCAGCGTCCTAAAATCGAGTTGGTGTGGTGATATTACCATTCCATTAAACATGGAGAAATCAGTTGTGGATTATTTACGGGAGCAAAAAATAAGCTTAGAAAGAGCTACCGAGGAAGCATCTCTCATCGCTACTGGTAAACAGCAGGCTTATGCAGAATATTTTAACCGTCGAACCGCTTCTAAGGAATTTAAGCCAGGTGACCAAGTTTATTTATTAATACCTGATTCATCGAACAAATTATATGCCCATTGGACTGGTCCTGGAGAAGTTATCGAGCATTGCCCTCCACATTCGCATAAAATAAAACTTAGCGATGGAAAAATTCGGCATTGCCATGCAAATAAAATTCGGAAATACTATCCGAGGATTAATGCTGCAGGCATGATCTTTGAAGATGATGCAGACTTTGGAGAAGTTTATTCATCTCCCAGTAGTAAAAATGTATGTTACTGGTAGGAAATATTTGATCAAGTGGATTTACGACATCTTTCTGTGGAAGTGAACAGTCAAATACTGAACTTATTGCGGAATCATCATTCAATATTTACCGGACAAGTTAGAGTTGCAAAGGTTGGTCGTCACAAGATAAAATTAGAGGACAATAAAGAAAGGAAAAAACCTTACGTGTACAGGATTCCTGAAGCGTTGAAACCTCAAATAGACTCCCAAATCGAAGAACTCCTAAAACTAGATCTAATCGAAGAGAGCTCAGCTGATAATGCTTATCCTATAGTCTGTGTGAACAAGAAGGATGGATCTATCAGGATGTGCGTGGATTATCGAGCTTTGAATGCAGTGACTAAAACCGACGATTTCCACATGGAAGACGCAACGGAATTGATATATTCCATATAACGGGCAAATGTGATTAGTGTGTTAGATCTTTTGAAGGGGTACTATTCGATTCCCATGGAAGAAGATTCGAGGGATTATACATCTTTTAAGACCCACAGAGCACAATATCGTTTTAAGATAATGCCTTTTGGACTGAAAAATGCAGCTGCCACTTTTCAAAGGGAAATGAACAAAGCATTGTCGCCATACAGAGATTTTTGCCGCGCTTATATTGATGACATTGCTATATTTTCCAATTCATTTCCCTCTCATTTGAAATACCTTCATTTGGTGCTAGATAAATTGGAAGAGCAATTCACTGTTAATCTTTCAAAGTGTGCTTTCGTGAAATCCGAAATCTCATACCTGGGACATAAAATTGGCTCAGGGAAGCATCAAACTGATCCAGCTAAGTTAGAAACGATCTCTCGTTTGCCCGTACCTGAAACCAAGAAACAACTACGTAATGCTCTTGGCCTGTTCAACTATTATCGTGATTATATTGAAAATTTCGCCGAGATTGCCTTTCCATTAACGGAATTTACAAAAAAAAAAAGGAGCCCTGATGTGTTGCCGTGGTGTGAAAAGCATAGTGTTACTTTTGAAAAATTAAAATCAGCATTGTTACATGCTCCTACTCTACACACCCCGAATATGAGCAAACCCTTTGTGATTTATTGTGATGCCTCATCAATAGGGATTGGCTTGTGTTTATCACAGACTGTTGATGGAAAAATGTGCCCTATCGCTTATGCAAGTCAAAAATTAATCAAAAGCCAACAATCTTGGTCGACAATCGAACGGGAAGCATTTGCTATAGTTTGGAGCTTGAAAAAGTTTGAAACCCTTGTGTTTGGATCCGAGATCCACGTTTTTACCGACCTTATCTGACCAAGTGCGCTCCTCAGTCATCTCGACTACAAAGGCGGGTATTTGCCTTGCAGAGATTCAACATAGCATTAAAACATTACCCTGGTTCTAAAATGCCGCATGCTGATGCTCTGTCACGTTTATTACCAAGATAGACTGAAAAACCTTTTTTTTTGTGCTAATATCATTTTGCTGTTATTTATCAATATGAGATTAATGACTATAAAATAATAATAATTTGTGCTTGATATTTATGTATATCTGTTTTAATGTTTTTTTTTTTTTACTATCATCAATATGTCAAATGTTTAGTATTTGCAAATTTGGTTAAGAGTATAATGTGCAAAACTATTTGGAATAGGATTAGTTGTAGGAATATAACTTTTTCTAGTGTTGGTTATAAATTTTCATTCAGCAGTTCAAGTTATATTTGAAATTTCATTTGAATAATGTTCATCTAGTGAAATCCTTTCTTAATTATATATTAGTGTTTACTAAGTGATTATATTCATTTTGAATCTGTGTTTATTAGTTGATAAGTAATTATATACATTATTAGATACGTTTCAAAATCCAATTCATAATTTAAATTCAGAAGTATGTTTATGTTTGCATATAAACACTACTCTTAAGTTGGGGGTGTAGTGATTGGATTTTGAAAGCGTTCATAGATGACGCCAAAAAACTAGTGCGAGTGGAATGTGATGTCATTCGGAGTTTAGGCTGCGAGTGGAGAGGAGTTACTGAGAGAGTAACTCCGTCGAATCGGGAATAAATCTGTTGTTTTTCTATTTGCCTAGTTATTTAAAATAAGCACTCACGAACCAGCCACGACACATTTGTTGACGTATTTTCTTTTATCCAAAAAAGAATGTCTTGCAATTTTTATGACGAATTTTTTCATATACATGCAGATTTACTCCTCTCTTAATTGAAATGCTTAAATATAGTAACATTATTTAGCATTTTTAAGAAAAAAATATTTGATTCTTAATTTTTAAACATTTTAGTCTTAATTATTTTAGTTGGGATCATTTTCTACTATTATGAAAATAACAATATTCTTCACAAAAGGAATTTTAAAAAAAGTTTGTTTTGAGAAATATTTATGTTAAATTTGAATGATTATTCTCCCCGAATTATTTTGAATATAACCCCCCCCCCCCCAATCTACTTGCTTGTAACTCTTTGCAACAATAAAGAAATTTGAGAAATGCATGCATAATAATTTTAAATATTTTTTTGAACTATAGACATATTCTTAAAATGCAAAATAGTTACTAGTGTAAAAATAAATCTTAATAATCAAATTTTTGGAACTTCATTTTCTGCTTAGGATTCTTGGAATTATATTAAATTCAGCAGTGGTTCCATTTTATGCAATTTGACTTTGTTTAAGAGGTAAGAATATTATCTTGGATTTTGTATGATTTTTTTCTCTTGTCTATAAATTGTTTAAAACTACAACTATTGTATTTGAAATGAATAGTTTAATTTTTACTTCAAAAATAATTGAAATTTTACATTTTATAAATATTCCTGCTACAGATTTTATGTTTTGTAATGTCTCCCTTTGCAACTTTTCCTGGAACCATCTCACTACTAACCATGCAAATTCTATATTAAAAAAATGTATTATTTTTTTTTTACCCTGAAGAGCAAGAAAAACTGGTATAGCAGGTCGTATGGAAATAATGGAGGTATTCAACCAATCAGCGCAACGCGATGCGGTCGACAATGCGTACATAAGACAACTGGTGTCTGAGGTGACTATTACATCTATTCTTGCTATTATAATGGCAAGTTATCAAGAATTAAACGATTTTTAACGGTAATTAATTGACCGTTCACAGCATTTACGAAGTAGAGATGAAATTTGGATTTTCGCGCCCGACCATTTTTAAGGTGTACCGCGAATATGAGGTTTCCGGTAGAACTTCAGTGCGGCTTGATAGAACGGGATCGTCGACGCCTGAAAAGAATCGTTACACAAAATAGACGTTCAACATTTCCTCAAATTGCTGCGGATTTTAATGCAGGTCTATCAACAAGTGTCATTGCACTATGCAACTTAGCCTAATCGATATGGGCTTTCGCAAACTATCTCGTGCTGACTCATCATTGGTGAGTCAGTGACACAAGACTCTGCACTATACCAAAGCCGCCATCGGACTCTTAATGATTGGAAAAACGTTGTCTGCTCTAAGGAGTCACGTTTCCAAATGTATCAGGTGGATGGCTGTTGACGGGTGTGGAGAAAACTCAATGGATTTCTCATGTTTTGTTTTGTTCAAGTTGGTGGAGGCTTTGTGAGGGTAAGGAGCTTGTTCTGGTGGTATGTATTGGGACCGTTGACGTGTGTAGACTCTACCATACCATAACAGGGCACCGAGGTTTTCACATTCTTTCTGACCCTCTACATGCATTCATGTCCTGTGTCTGGCCACCTAATTCTGATATGAACATTGCAAAACATTCCAGATATCATCAATAATGTGCTGCCCTTAGGTGATCTCCATCTCCTCTCACTACCATGGCTTTGTGGATTGCCCTGCAAGAATCACGGTGTGAACTATCTACCGAAAATCTTCCCTAATTAGTTGAATCCTTGCCATGCCACTTCTGTATGCTCATGGAGGCTCTACGCCATTTTTTTGGGGGGGGGCACTTCAGTGTACTTCCAAAAGTGGAATTTATAATGATGGGGCGCAGGATGCAAAACAAGCTCCGTTGAAATAGAAAGTATCACTTCCAAAGCCCATTAACACGGAGTGAATACTTGACAGTATCAGTTTTGTTCTGAAAGTTTAATAAGGCAACTCACTTATGTATTTTGGTTTCTTATATTTCCTTCTGTGCTAAAATATTTCTTACATATATGTGCTTTTATTAATAAGTTTTAATTTCATAAACTGTTCCAGATATTCTGCTGAGAATATTCTCAATTGTTTTAACTAAAAAATTCCCACACAATTATTGAAAGTAGCAATATCAAAATCGTTTAAGAGTTATCTAAAAATGAAATTAACAAATTTAAATGTATCACATAGTTTTTATGTATTTAATTAAAAAAAATTAGTTAACAAACCAATCTGTGAACTAGTAATAGCCACTTCTTGATTTTAGAGTACTAAAAGAAATGTAACAATTATCCTGATGCTGGAAACTGTATATGTGCAATGTATCATGTCATAAAGTCTCAACCTGGTTGTAAGTAATGTTATTTTTTCCTCTGTATATGTATGTTACATTTTTACATCACTTTCCTTCCATTTACATTGAAATGATGCTTTTGTTAAAAACTTTAATATCTGTGGTGTTTTTTTTTAATGTCATGTTTAGTTACATCTTTTGTTTATAATTGTTTTATTCTTTATAAAAATATTGATCTGTAATTGATTTTTTTGTCTTTATATAGTAATAATAATATTTGTTGGAGTCTATGGAAGTGTTACTTATGTTTTAATGTAACTAAATTACTACTTTTTTAAATCTCATGCATAAATAAATTATGTTTCTTTTTAACATATTTTGTGGCAAGTAAATTTAATTTTTTTATTTATGTAGAATGCTATGAGGAGTCATGTAAATATTTTCTTGATTCTCTGCTATTGTTTTAATAGTTTGATTGCTCTCGAGTGTATTATTCATTGCCCACTTAGAACTGTTGATTTTAAAATCTTAAACAATTAGGAAAAGGGAGGGAGAAATGCTATTAGTTTATTTTTCAAATTGAATTTATATGTATGTTTTTACTGCTTCAATATTCAAGAGAAGTAGAGGGTTTAAAATAAGATATTTTCACAAAGTCTTTGAATACATATATATAAAATAAAAACTTAATAACCATTTCATTTCCTATAAATGATGCCTTTAATCACTAATATGAAATGCAAACAAGTTACTTTTTTTCACATAATTTTAACTAATGGTTTTATTTTCAGATGTTTAATAACCACAAATGATCCAAATACAGGAATTCTGCATGTAAAAGAGCCATTGGCAACTTTAAAGAAGTAAGTTAACAAATTATTTTTTAACACCTTAAAAAGAAATTTTATTTGTTTCCTTAATTACAAAAAACTGACGCTTGTTTTACTTATTTTCTCGATATCGTTTTAATGTAAATTCAATTAAAGGAGCAACAGAAAAGGTTTTAGATTTATAAATGTTATGTTTTAAACTTAATTATCTATCTTTCTGAGTAAAATTATTATTCAAATAATATGCATACAGAAAATGAAGGGGAATTATAGGATTATTTCATAAACACTACAGTGTGTACAGTGTCATGAATAATGCTTGTTTAAATTTGAAAATCATTTTTAAGCACTTTACAAGTGCTGAGTTTTCTAGAGAAGTGCAAGGAAAATATTTTTTTCTAAAAATTAATCTAACATTGAAAATGATTAGTCAAAATTTTTGTTTATCAGAAATATCAAGAAAGAAAACCTATGAACATTAGAGATTAATAGGTCTAATGTTAATTTCCAAATCTATTATAAAGATATCTATGATAAATTCAGCTAATCTATATTTTTACCGATCCTTCCAGTACATTAAATTATTACGTGGGGATCTATAGATTCAAATACATATAAATTAGTTTTAACTATGCCTTTATAAGAAACAATATATTAATTCCTCATGTCTACATGAAATAAATGCCCCTTGTTTTAATTTTAAAGGAGATCACTTCATCCATCACAAATATTTCAAAGACGATTGAAATATGCAAATTATGACAAAAATAAAATATATTTTACAATGTTAGAGAAACTACCTAATTCCAATGCATTGACTTTCTTTAAAATAATAATAAAACTAATGTTTGGAAAATGTATTTTACACATAAGAAGTATCATTTATTAACCAGCAAAAAGTCTAGTTTAGAAATCGTCTACAACCTTTCAAACTTTTACATTTAGATGATTTTTTCATAAAGATGGAAAAGAGAGTTCGATAGATATGCATAGATTGAAGTAGGAGATAACTGTAAAAATTATGAAGCATTAAATGACAACTCAAATTAATGTTCCTTTATTTCTATAATGCTAGTACTTCTGGAAAGCAAAAACTATTTCCTTTTAACTCAAATACTACAAATATAATTGTTTTCTTTTGCTTTAAAGATATAGAATACCCTCAGAGCCAGAAGTTTTGAGAAAAACAGGAGGAAATCCTTGCTTAGGAATAGGATGTGGAGTATTCAAAATTGGAAACATTACAGTTGGTGATGATGTATTTGCAGATGTTGGTCCTCAACCGAAGATGACAGGAAAATAATGATAAGTGCTTATTTATGCAAGAAAAATATTTATAAAATACACTTAATTAAAAAAAAAGTAGTTGTTACAGTTAGATAATTTAAAATAAAACTGTATTTTTCGTATCAAAATTTAAAAATAATAAATTTTTACCTGTTAAGACACATTTTTTTTGTCAAGTGCTTGGAAATGAAAACAAAACACTGAGAAGTTCAATTTTTGTTTATTGCCATTTTAAATGTTCCTAGAATATAAAAATCAGAGTATTTTCAATATTTGCAGTATAAATTACAATTTAAACATTTGCATAGCTATTTATATTTCAAAACAAGTGCAGCAGAGAAATATTTTTAAAAACTTGGAATATCACATATCAATAAGATACTCAATGCACTATCAACAAAACATCTAATTTAGTAAACAAATTTATAAGAAAATTCTGACTGTATGGTTTTTATTTGATCATTTAAAAAATAAATATTCATTGTGAAACTCTGCAATATCTTAATAAATTTTTAAAATTATTTAGATTCAGGGCTTTTATTTTTCTTGGTAAAATTTTCCTACTCATTTTACTATTAGAGAAGATACAAGAATCATCAAGCAATTCATTCCTGATTATTGAAAAACATGATCCCTTTTTGGATAAATTTACTGTGATTTTTTATAGATTAAATTCTGATGATGTTAAAATAAATTCTTAAATTTTTACTCAATTACAATAATTGGATAGTTTATTTTTCACTAGAATTTATTTATTAGTACCATGATAAAATTAATTTTTTTTGAGAAGACCTTTAAACTTTTAGAATTAATAAAACTTTTATTGATTCAACTAAGAAATGTCGGGACATAAATACATTTTTAAACATGAAAATCTTTTTAAAATTTGATTTTATAGACTTGAAAAAAATTGAAGAATTATTATATTTTTCTGGTTTTATTTTAAAAATAAATTTTCTAGCATTATGAATAAAATAAACTACATTTTGATATTATTATATACAAAATATGTGGCTACAACCATGTAAGTGAAAGCAGTTACATCACGGACACCTATTTACAATTATACAATGGCAATCCATTTGTCTAACCCCCAAAATCTTATATATATGAATGTCAAAAAAATCAGCTTAATGTACATCATAAAATACATTTTTGAAAAGTACTACTACAATCTTTTTCAAAGAAAAAATAATCTAAGAAAATGATTTCAAAAAATGAAAATTATTTTCTGAATATATTAATATTTAACTAGTTAACTTAGACACAAAAAAAAGTCTCAAAATGTATAAAATCAAAAATATTTTCATTTTATTTGGAAAACCAGTGTTGAATAAATATTTGAATTTTAAACAAACATAAAAATAAGAGTAGAAAGTTGACATGCTCATATTTGCCCAGCAATAAGCTTGTAATACTTTACCAACTTTCTGAATCATTATGCTAATTTTAGTGACTTCATAAAGCAGATGAAAAAAAACTTCTTTGTATTCTGAACCCATGTTGAGGAAAATGTGTTCAAAAAGGTTGAGAATAGTGAAAAGCCACACCCAAAACCACTGCTTGATCTTTGATGATGCATGAAATTTCTCTTAATAGAGAAGTGCTTGAAAGACTTTGAAGCTTTCCTAGAAAATTAAACAGATGTGTTTAATTAAACAGGCTAGAAAATTAAACAGGTATCAAATTTTACACATAATGGTCATTTTAAACTGTTTATTCATTCAGTGTAGTCAGAATTTTTACTGTTTATTTTCCTTGTTCTTACCAGATTTTCCAAAATGTTATTAAAATTTTCAAAAGTATTTCCTTTTTTTATGCATTGATTCTCAGTACTGTTATTTAATTAATATTCTGATGTCTAATTAAAATCAATGCTCAAGAATATGTATATAATTAGATTCTAGACAAGCATTTTTATAAATATTTCTTCCCAAATTCTTGCAAACATACTAATTGACATATACTAGAAAATTAGAATTGATTACACAGCTTTTCTCAGAAATGATTATCACAAACTAACACATGAACGATGTAATATAAAATAACTCATACATAGGCTGAGTACTTAAGAATGAAATACTCTATTTCTTTCAATGAAATCTCTTAGGATTTGATATTGCATTAATCAGCGACAGTAAAGTTAGATTAACTGATTACCCATCAATAATAGTAAAAAATTATCTTCACGCTGACAGAATTCTCAACCCATTTTTATCATACAAAAAAAAAAAAAAAAAAAAGTGAACATTTAGTTTTGATCATTAATTTTTTACAGCATAAAAAATTCCCTCTTAAACAGTTTGAAATATATAGAATGAATCAATTAGAAACTTTTCCTCAGTCTTGTTTAATTATTTTGTGGAACAAAAGACAAACCTTAATAAGGTACTAAGAAAATATATATTTTTAACTGGATATCACCTCTGCAGAGTAAAATCATTAGAAAGTGATCGTATCAGATTCAAACTCAATTCAAATAAAAAAAATTACATTTTTAAATAGTTTTTTTTTTCAATTAATTCAATGTGTTTTAATATTTCAATCAGACAAATATTTTGTTTAATATAAGAAGAATTTTAAAGATATTCAGAGTAAAAAAAGATAGGAAAAATATTACTAATAATGTTCATACAATACTTCAAAAATCTACATTAAAAAATATCTACTATTTCTCAATATTAGGAGAAAAATTATGTATACACAAAAACTAATTGGTCACAAAAAAACAAGCAATAATATCCAATACTTTCAATTCAATAAAAATTCATCAAAGTGAAAAAATAAATTATTGTGCCAAACTTATTACTTACAATAAGTTAATTATAATGCTGGATAATATTCTATTTCTAAATAAAAATAACTGAATATTAATACCCCCCCCACACACACATTCTTTAATTTCAGTGACACTTGGTATAAACCAAGGAGAAACCACCTGGACAATGATTAAAAAAAGATGTAATTCCCCATCCCATGAATATTTTAGTTTTTACTTTTAGAATCCCAAACACCAATTTTCTGTACATTATAGAATAGTAAATAAGGCTAAGTATGCAATTTAAATGCCTTTTTTTAACTGAATAAAATTTGAATTTTTCATATAACAGCAATTTTAGAAACAAGGTTGTATATCAAATTTTATTTATCTAAAATGCTGCATTTTGTAGTTATTGTAATTTCTATACAAAAGTATGTACAGACTGACTGATGGCCAATCCTTTGATAGAACTGATTCAAAATCTGATATGAATTTAAAATATTGTATCAAATTTCATTTATCTGTCATTATGTTTGCTAGCAATCATTTACATGCAAGAGAAAATACAAATGTTCACATCCTGCATGGATTTTTTTAAAATTAAATATTTATCTAATTTTCAATGCTAAATTAGAGCACCACATTTTATCAATCTCTTTACATTTTGTAGCTATCCATTTTCCTGTACTAAGGACTCTCTGATAATAAAATTCATTCAAAATTTGATTGAAATCTACAAATTTAATATAAAGATAAAAGATTAAATTTCATACGTCAAGTAAAAGATCGTAGTTCTAAAAATGTGTTTTTTTTTTTATTGGGAAGGTCTAAAATGTCAATAAATCTTGAATGCAAAATTTGTAATATTTTACAATTTATTTCCTAGTATATTTCATATGTGAGAATCTAAAAATAAAACAGCCCACTTTTCATCTTTTAAATAAAAGACTCCCATTAAAATTTAAAAATATAATAATTCCAGTTGGGCCTTAATAATTTTACATTTCAAAGAAATAAATTTACAGTAAAGGAGAATTGTAATAAAAGGATTCTGGAATTTCTCCATTATTATTATTATTATTGTGATTATTAGTTTTCACTAAACAAAAATTGTATTGCCTTAACTTTTCATTCTTGAATCATTTTTATTTTCTGGAATTGGCAATTTTAGTAGCATATATATCAAAGAAAACATTTAAGGCACAAAAGCGTGTTCCAACAAATGTTTATTGAGTCATTTACCTGTTAAATATGATATCACAATTCATCTCTTAGGAGAGTATATCTATTTCTTGATGGAGCAAGTTTCTTGAATGTAGATTCAGGAGGATTTGTGGAAATTACATTCTGAAATAAAATTATTTTCTACTTTAAAAATATTCAATAAAACATGTAAATAGCAATATTTCCAAATGAAACAACAATAGTATGTTTTTAAAGCAACAAACAGTAATATTAAAAACAGACAAGATGTTGATTTAAAATGTTTTATTGATTATTAAGAATAAATTTCAAAAGGTACACAAATTATGTTAAATAAGTAAATAAATCTGAGCCTTTTACTCTAGTAACTAGAAGTTTAAAAAAAATCAACTATATAATGAAATATCAAATAAATTTATCAAATTAATCTTTAATAAATTATGCAGAAAATTTTAAAGAATGCATTATCAAGAGATTCTCTCTTTTGGAGAAATTTTAGTGTTTGGGAAGCAAATGTGTGAAACTTCATAAGTGTTGCTTACTACATCATTTATAGTCTCAATCTAAAATTCAAAAAGGTCTGACTCAGTATAAATTTTAGATTTAGTAAATATTTTTCAATACCACAATATCATTTTCAAAGTTGAATTGATGGAAGATAATTTTATATAACTACTAGCAATTTTATACAACTAACTGCAATGTTAATATCTGTTAATCCAGTCATAATTTAGAAATTGGAATGATTACTTTTTATAAAAGTTAGAAAATTAAGATATAAAAACTATTCAAAAAGATTTCAAAAATTCAGATTCTGAAATAATTAAAAATATTAACATAGCTTACATTTGTAACAGGATCAGGGCCATAATGGAACTCCCTATGTAGTTTTCCTGAGAATAGGTCTAATACAAATTCTTTCAATTTACCAGGTATACTGAAAAGCAAAATCATTATTCACATTTCGATTCCATATTATCAACGTAAATTAGAATAATCTAGTAATATAGTATTAAACATAAATCCATAATTTTTGCAGAAAACATGTACATTATCTGGGGACAAACATTTTTACTGATTGTAGAGAAATTAAAATACATTCATGCTTAAATTACAATTTTATGCACTCCATAAAAATCTAAAATTTCAAGCATAAATAAAGTAAGGAATTATGAATGACTTATTAATAATTCTATCTACAAAGAATTAATGCTCCACTCTTTATTATTCTTACAATGAAATCAAATATTTCATGCTTTTTTAATATAAAACTACATATTAACAAATTATATTACAAGTCTAAACATCAGTCAAACTATGTTTAATGAAAAAAACTTAATGCAAATGACAAAATGAACTTTTAAAATGTCAAATCCTAAATAATTTTTAACAGACTTTGGCAGAAATACTGAATATTTTATAAATATTGAAACATCTTTCAGCTTAGTTTAATGTAAATTGTAAAGATTAATTAGAAGTCATTATTTGATTACTTTAAAAATAATTATTTCTATTACACAAAAAAAGTAATATTAAGTCTATGGTATCATAGAGTAGCTCATAAAAGTGTAAGAAAAGTACTGAACATCTAGTGAATACACATTACAAACCCTCTTTCATTGATTGCAAGATACATATACCCCAAATAATCTAAGTCCACAGACTAATTAATGCATTTCTAGAGTTAACTTCATTTATGGTAGCTCAAATTTTGTATTTGAAATGAGTAAGTTACAGGTTTGCATTATGAGGTGGACATATTGAAATAGCAAGCTTTTAGCACTTGATCATAGCTATAGAAGACTGACAACTAAAAATTAACATACTTCAAGTTGCTATGAGGAACTTTAAATGGTTACGAAAAAAATCCTTGATTTTCTCTTTCAAAGGCAATTTTAGATTTAATAGTATCCAATGGTAAGACGACATTTTAAAATCAAATAACCTTTATAATGCTTTGTTCAAAGTTAAACACTAAAAAAACACACACACATTTAAAACAGATTATTATTTTGAAAGATATATACATACTGTATGTCATTATAATTAGGAAAAAGGTACATGTGACGGAAACTGTCTATTGCTATCAGAGGTAAATCAGCTGCTGTTTTCCCTAAGTGATGTAGAGGATGAGCAAACTTCAAACCATCAGCAATTAAAAAGTTAACCAGAGCTAAAAAAGACAAGAAATAAGTATAAACAAATAACATTATATCTCTAAAATGAACAATTTTTCACACAAGTATATGAACAAGTCAAACATTAAAAGTTTATATTTCTACTTGGGAGTAGGAAGTCCAAACAGGCAATAAGTTCATGCGTTTGATTGATTACTCAATGGACTTTCTCTTGTACGATTCTTCTAATGAGGGACACCAAATCAGACTCGTCTTCAATGATTGCTACAGGTATGACATTTGGAAGCCTTTCAAACTTTTGTTGTCCAATTCTCTTCAGTATCATATCTTCAATATAGTTATACCATTTAACAAAATCAGCTGTAGTGCTTATTTCCTTCATCAGTAGTCTGATAAATGTCTTCCGCAATACCTTCATAAGGTGTGACACTTTTTCATTATCAGACATCGATGGATTTACTATTCGGCAGAAGTTTAAGACACTATGTATATATGACTGCAACTTTCTCCCGAACGCTGCACTCTGTACTTCAGCTGTTCATCCGTCTTTCTGGTATTTTTTTTTATCATCAAAAAGTGCATTTAGTGATTTTAAATATTTCCCAAGAATTCTAGCTGTCCTCGTTGTTGATGTACCACTGTTTTGCAGTATTGTGGAGGAAGAAATACACATTTGCAAGGCAAATAATGTCATCCCATTAGTTAAATTTAGCCACTCAATCGTATTCTGGTCAACCATTTTAAAGGGTCTTCTTGAGGGGTTCTTTGGAAGGTCGATAGGTTCCTCAGTTGTTGGTATATAGGAGTCACTACAACAGGCTCAGTCTCACCTGCCATTTTCCTTTTTCTTCTCTGCGGAGAATAAAGTACAAATTCTGGAGATACTCCTCAGCCTTGAAGGCTGTCAATATTATCCACGTTTGCAAAGATTGTACCTGGCACCTAATCTGTTAATGACAAAGATAGTTAGAAACAATTCCGTTTATTAGCACCAAGCAACTCGCAGGAGAACAGAATGAAGAACTAAGTCAAACTCAATTTTTATATCACACAGAACATTTGAGAATCATCTTGCTTAATAGTAAAAAATGTTCTAGAGCCATCTTCATTTTAGAGAAATAAGAGTAAATTAAAATTCCAGCCTTAGGATAAAATGCGCTGCCAGGGAATTGAACCAGGGACTGACATATTCAGAGTTCAGTGCTCTGCCAATCGAGCTATGGTGAGTTATAAGTCTTTCTTTTTGTGGTGATATGAGTATTAAAAACAAATCAACAAATTAAATTACAAATGATGAAAGATATTTTACTTGGAATTAAGTAGAATTATATTACTAAATTATTTTTATTATCAACATATGTTTTTATAACAGTTTGGATATGGAAGTAGGTATCCTGTAACAGTTTTAGGATTAATCTTCAAAAATTATTTAATTTATATTCCAAATTACCTTACATTTAGTATTATAATTTTATTAATAGAATTTGCATTTTACAAATATTATCAACAAAATAATCAGAATAGATAGAGATAATTTTCATTAGTTTTCAAACAATAAATGATTTTATAGTTTAAATTTAAAACTGAACAAATATTCCTGAGGGAAATATATGATGCAGCAAGTACTCCATTCCTTTTATATTAATAATAGTGAATAAAAATTCAAACATTTAAAGAATTAAAAAATACTTATGAAATCATAATTTTTAAAGTTTTAATTATGAGAGTTATCATTTAAATTTCAATTGCATATACAAAACAGAAAGCTATTGCAATTTTTTTTAAATACCACTGATCAGTTTTTCAAACAAAAATTACCCTATAAAAGACTTTTTAACATAGGATTTCACAACATATGGCATGCTTATTTGAAATTCATCAGATGTTTTACTATATTACCATCTCCCAATATGAAATTTTACTATTTTTTTTGCTTAATAAGTAAGCAAAGCTGAAGGGGGGGGGGAGAATGAAGAAAAATTGCAATTATTTTCATTTATCAATGTATTTTTATTTTAAATAAAAATTATCAGAGGTTTTGCATAACACTAAGATCAAAATATTATATTGGAAAAATAATTTTTTTTTCAGTAATGTGAATATTTTTCAAACATTTTGTTAGTGCATTGCTTTTTACAAATCTATAAATCCTTTTTAGAGTGAAAGTCTTTTAAATAAATAACATAATATACTTACTTCTGTCATCAAGTAATTGGGTTTGAACAGCATTGGTAAATATTTTGGGACTTTCAGTATCATCAGGATGATGAAATAGAATCAAAAATGGCAATCCCTCTTCTGTAAGTTCCTAAGAGAATAAAAATAACTTTAACTAATATACATTAATTTTGGATCTTATGTGCACATTAGGAGATTTTAGCCACACTACTAGACAGGAAATTTCCTAGAATGAATGCTTTTATCTTTCCTTTAAGTTACTTAAAAAAAAAAAAAATGGTTGTTTTTCGTAATTAAGCGAAACTTAACCGATTTTAATAAAATTTACACACCATTTGTAGTTTGTTCCAACTTAAAAGATATGATAGTTTATTTTTCGAAATATCAATTAGTTCGGGAGCAATTAACACCCCTTAATTTCTGTAAAATTAAAACCTGTAACGCTACTTTTCGAGTGAAACACGGCCTTCCAGAGAAGCGATCGCTGATGCGAACCGTTTCGTCCCGTAAAACCGCGTTTTTAAAATTTCCATCGTTACGCGTCCGTTAAACTTATACTCAATATCGCAGTGGAATCGGATGGACTTTCTATCGTAGACCACGGAGGTATAATTTATTTTACGAAATATCAACGCAAAAATTAACTATCGATTTTTTTTTAAAGTTCATTTTGACGGGTCAATTTCTTGACCAGCTCTGTAAAATAGACGCTTAGCTGGAAAAATACAGAAAATATGTTTCATGAAAGACAATACGATAAATTATGCTGCAATACAATTTTTTAAAAAAATCGAATTTCTAAAACTGAATTTTTGGCGAATTTTTTAACGAAGAGGCGAAATTTCGCTTTAATATTTAACTACGCCGAAACTTTTCAAGATAACTTAATCAATTTTTTTCACATAACATCTGATACATTTTTCAAAATCGTGTGAAAGATTGTAAAAATCTGTTAGAAAATTGCGCATTTAAATTTTTTTTGTCGTTTATTGGGTTTTCTTCTTTAACATTACAAATCTAATCCATTGATAAATAAAAGTGAGATTTTTTTTTTTTTTTTTTTGTATAATTTGGCATTGCTTTGGCAAACCTTGATCAATTTTGAAAACAATCTTGCAAAAATTCCGAGTCTTATGAATTCATCCCAGGTTTTCCACCTCACATACTTCACCTGAAAGTTGGGACACCAGTAATGCTACTCCGAAACCTTTCTCCACCTAAATTATGCAATGACACCATATTACGATTGACTAGACTTAAGTATGCAATCGAAGCTACGATAATTACTGGATGTGCTCGAGGAGTGTTGGTTTTAATACCCCGCATTCCACTAATTCTGTCGGACTATCCTTTTGAATTTAGAAGAGTACAGTTTCCTGTAAAAGTTTGCTTTGCAATAACCGTTAATAAGTAGCAGGGATCGTTTTAAGAGAAGACTGTTTATCACACCTCCAATTTTATGTAGCTTGCTCCAGAGTCAGTTCATCAAGCAGCTTAATAATCTTAGCAAATGAGAAAAACTCCTAAAATGTTGTGTACAAAGAAGTTCTTGCGTAAACGTAGGTATAACTATAAAATGTGGATGGCCTGTGTTTGCAAAGAAAATCAATTCTTTAAAAGGATCGTTAAGGAAAAGGGCATATATATATAAGGAGACCAGGGGTGCCGGGACCCTCCCAAAATTAGAAAAAATTAAAGGTAATAAGTAATTATTATTGGGGATTTTTTTAACAAGGTGTACCAAGCACTGTTATCCCCTGCTAATTCCATTACCCGAGTGATGCTGGCAACAGGAATGCTAGTATATATATAAAGAAAAAGAAAAGGAATTTCTTATTATTACAAAACATATCCCATACTTGTCACTCCAACTTATAATCAGCCACTATTAGTACTAAAAGAAACGTCTTTTACAAGACTCAGAATCATTGACTTTCATCCTAGGTTACTGTTGACATTTATGCAATAGAATCAGATTTATAAAAAAAGTTCACAAAATCTGTGTTATTTTAACTACCAGGCATGGTCTCATAAACTTGACTCAGTAAAATGAAATTGTCAATTTTTTCATCATCACCTAAATTATTTTGCTTTTTTACCTCTCTCTTCTTTTCTTAGGTTACCTTGATAACTCTTTTTATGTAGTGATTTGTAATTTTTTAGATTTTATATTTTCCTTCTGTTATTTAATAATAATACAGCTATCTCCAAAAAAATATTGTTTGGTGATTTAAGAGCCCTTGGAGACAAAATTCTGCCTCCCTAACTGAACAACAGCAGAGAAAAAACGTTATGCCACAGGGAAGGAATATTCAATTTATTAAGGTGAGGAGATATACATCCTGTTTACTTTGCTTATCCAACCTAACAAAATCTTGTGATTCAATACATGATACAAATTTGTTCTGCTCACTCATCATATAAGCATGCACCTCTACTAATGATAAAAAAAATAAAAACAGATTCATTACTAATATTAATTTTTCATAAATTACTGAAAATTTATTTAATACTTAAAATTAAATTTTTAGTAGCTAAAAGATATTGGTAAATGTTACAAAGCAAAATTAAATAATTCTAAGATTTTTTAAAAACCAAAATAGAATTTACTTCTTTTTCCCTGTTTCAATAAGATGTATTTCCTCAAAACTGATGAATAAAATTTTAATCAATTCAAAGATAATAATTATAAGATTATTTAAGTCACACCGATCAACTTTGATGAACTACATATCACAAATAAGATACCATATTACCATTTTCATTAAATTATACTTGAGAAAAAATTATTGAGAATTCAGAAGTTAATTGACAACATTCTAATAGTTCAGAAATTTCTCTAGTCTCAAAAATACAGTTTACTTCTATTTCATTCATTTTGACTGGATCTTCTTATGAATAATATAAAGCTTTCAATTATATTAACTTAAATTATCAAAATTTAAATAATTGACATTAAAAAATACTATTGTCTCAGACGAAATATGTAAACAATCCAAATACTCGAACTGTTGCCAAATGATGATTGAAAAATCCAACCAAATTTGTCAACCTCATAAGAATTATATAAATACATAAATAGTTGTTGCTGTGTTTTTTTACTAAGCCTTTTAAAATAAATCTTGAATTATAAGAAAATTGATTCCCTTCCCCATCCAACTGCTTGATGAATACGTATTTAATCTGCTTGTTATTAAGAGCATATTTTTTGTAAAAAAACTTACCTCAGCATTTTCAAAAGTTATTTCTCTTACGAGTGGAATACAACGATTGGTTGTCCATGCACTTAATTCATCATAACTGAGAAATGCTCCAATATATTCTTCATCATTTATTCCAACCTGTATTGGATAATGAGTGCTGAATTAGGCGATTATGCAAACCTGAAATTATAATTTATGACACCAAAAGCATAAATATGCTATTAACTAAGAGACTCTGCCCCATGCTCGCCAACCCCAGGAACTGTTAATGCAGTTCTTCTGAATCACTTTGCTCGCTCCTCATCTACTAAACCACTTCAGTCTAGTAACAGATAAATTCTGATTGGATTTATTCTAAAATATGATAAAACAATGAAAGAAAAAAAAGTTCTTTGTAAACACAAATACTTTTTCATTTAAGAACTATATGCATCCACCAACAAAACAAATTTTAAAAAATTTTGCTTAGCTCACAATTTTTCAAACTTGGGAACTATATCATAGGAACAAAATTTTAAAAATTACCATTTACAAAAAATTTAAAGAAAGATTTTCTTGAACTGTGAAAAATTAATGACAGAAAACAAAAAAAGACGTTTTAAAGCACTTTGAAAATTAATAAACTTGTGGAAAAAATTCAAATTTTTTTTGCCAACAGAATATTATATTTAGCCTGTTTTGAATGAAATGCTGACTAAAGAACTGAAAAATTAAAATTTTTACATCAGTGGGAAATTATTTGTCTAAAACTTCTTGGTATACAGATTTACAATTTCCCTATTTGTTGCTACAAAGGTAACTGAGTCAAAGGATTTAACATGTAAGAAGTCTACATATAATTGTCCATGACTAAAAATAGGATTATTTGGCATTAAACAAATTTTTTCAAAGGTTTGTCCTTGTGATTTATTATAAGCACAAGGACATGTCCTACTATTAGCCAAACAATTTAGAAACTGCCTTTTGTTTAAATTTAAATGGCATGTTGCGGTAAGAAGGTATAAAATGCATTCATGGTATAAAATATGTTTAATCATTAGTAGATTTAATGCATTTTGTCTATATAATATTACATTGCAATTTTGTTACAATTAAGCGAGTTCAACTACACAAACCTTTGTTTGGAGCTAAATTTCACAATAAAATAATAATGCATTCAGGCTTGAAATACAATTTATATAGAGGCATTCCTATAGGAATGAAGAAATTCTAGAGGAAATATTAGTCTGTCATTAGGATCATCCATAACTATGTTATCAACAGCTTTATAAATAACTGTTTCCCCTGGCAAATATTTCAATACCTGATTATTTCAATGGAAGCATCATTAGTAACAGTTAGAATGGATCAACCTTTTAGTTCTTGAGGCATAACAGTGCTGAAATTTAAATTACCATAGTTTTTTTTACAGGATTTTGTTTTAGAAGTTAAATACCTGGAAGTATAACAATACCTCTACTCTTTCCTTCTACAACTTCCTAAAAACAATTGAAAATTTTCTTTCAATTTTCAGAGCTTTTGTGTTTTTTAACTAAATTTAGACTACAGACACTGCTTACAAACAACTGGTACAGCAGCTCACATAGAAGAAAAAGCCAAAACAGAATTATATTCTCTTGCATGCTTCTAATAATTTCTTCATTCAACTGAATCACTGATCAGAAAGTCTTTCAATACTTCCATTGGATTCAACAGATGTTCCAAAACAATTTTTTGAACATGGCAACATTTTAATTTGCAACATTTGACACTTGCATTTACTTCTTTTTCTCAGTTCCTGTAGTTCGGAAACTTAGCTCTGTACACCTTAACGTTTAACTCTGTCTCAATCATTACGATTGGATCTTCTTATGAAGTCGGCAGCTTGTCATCTCGTGTCATCGACGTGTGCTTTAAAATCAATACAGCATAACTTAAATTCACCTTAACAATTTTGTCTAAATTTTTTTTAAAAAACTGATGCAAGAATAACGTTTGGATGAAAACCTTATCTAACCACATGATTATATTAACAGGCAAGGTTGAAGTGTTGCCAAATGGTTTTAACAAATTTGGCCTGATTTTACATCCACATAATCATTATATATATATACTAGACGCCTTTGGCGACGGGGCAGTTGGCCAATATTAATGCTCGATAAAATGTTCAATAATTATTTTATGTAACTTGATTCCGTAACAGGATTTTCAGCAAAATATTTTTCAACTAGTATTATGTAAATCTTAAGATGTTCTTTGTAATATTCCACTCTCTCTTTCTATCCATGCACTACAGAATAACATTCATAGTTTATAACATCTCAAAGAATTATTCAGAAAAAATTGTCAGGATTCATCATGAAATTCAATTTTGAGCTTTATTTTTAGAATGATATAAATATGGCTAATAATAAAAATTTTAATTCTTTGGTTTATAATCAAAAAATTATGAAGTTTAAATTTTAGACAGTATTTTTGTTCTAAGGAATCATTTTTTTTGACACCCCAACATTTAAATAAATTAATTTCTATATCTTTAAGAGATAGAATCAGAAAAATTTATTAAATTTTGAATGTTACAATATCAGAAGAATCAACATTTTCATTATATAGGCCAATTACTCTTGAGAAATCTTAGAAGGTGAATGGTTTCTTAGAGACAGTTGATGAAGTGATCTAATGTTGTTCATTTATAAAAAACAGTGATACAGAATTTTTCATAAATCATTCAGCTTTAGAGATTGATGTTCTTTTTAGAAGTGCAAATCTTTTATATTTAGGATATTAGATTATCAAGAATATTTTGTTAAATATATATGATTCACAAGGCAGGATAAATGCAAAAATTTTAAATTCATAACTTCTCAGCATTTATTTATTCAATTTACATAACACATAATTAATTATTTCATCATTAAAACATTGATATAATTGAAGAAAAAAAAGTAATTTTTTGAACTTTAAAATAATTTAAATATCAGTTTTTTGCCGCATCATTTTTGGATTTCATCATGGGAAAATACCAAAATTTAGATTAATTTTTTGTTAATAGAAATTTTAAAAACATCTCTGATGTTTACATTTTTACCCTCCAAAGTACATATCTGCCAAGTTAGGTAGCTCTAGATCATATGGTTTGATCTGTAGAGCAGACCATATATTAACAGATTTATCTAATCAAGTCTAGGAAAAATTACGGGCACTGATTGCCCTGGAATTGATATTTTACTTAAATGGTGGATGGAAAGGTTTTAAATTGTTTGTTTTATAGAATAGTAAAATTTAAACTTTTGAAAACCAGTCAATTTTAGTGATTGGTTTAATTTATTGAAGAGCAACTTTTCCTCTTTAAAATATTAGTGCCCCAAGAATATTTTATTAAATATGTCTCTCAGAGCAGAAATAAAAAATAATTCATCAAATCATTTATTGACCCAAATTACATAAAATGTAGTTATTTATTTCACTTAGACCATTTAAATTGTAGTACTAAACATTATTTATACGCATTACTAAAGATTTACAAATTGGCCGTTTGGCCCAGATTTGAATAGATATTCTGTATGAATTAAACCTTGATTACTTTCATGAAGCTTATTTATTGAATTAATAGTATAGATACTGTGAACAATTATAGAAAAGTGCATTTTTAAAAAATGATATTTATTTCATTTTAAAGTATCACATGCTGAAAATTACATATTTCTGCATTTAATTTGCAGTAATAATGAATAGATTTTTTTCCCTCAGAGTTTTTGTCGAGGTGATAGCAACAAGCTGATAAAAGATAATTTTTTTGCCATGCTTGTGTGGACTAAATTGTTATTTTGAATGAAATAAATCTTTGTAAAATATGATTAAAGTATTTATTTAAAAAATCATTATAAATAAAAAATTAATTTAATAAAAAATTGATATCATTAAAAAGATAATTTTTTAAACTTTAATTTGATATAAAAATTATTCTTGTGTGATAATATTTTTGGAAGTTATTGCAACAAAAACTCGTCTAAATTTCACTTAATTTTTATTTAATTAAAATTATAATTAAAAATTTTGTGATTCTAAACCATTCTAGAATCCACTTGAACACACACAAAAAAATTTCATCAAAATCGGTCCAGCCAATCAGGAGGAGTTCAATCACATACATACGCTTAGAAACATTTTATATATAAAGATTTATATTAGAATTAAAGACTAAAGAATTAAAGATTTAAAATATTTAAGGATTTAATGTTTAAAAGATGTAACCAACTTATGAAAAAATAATTATTAGTTTTTTAAAAAAAAATAGTCATGCAACTCACCTTGGATTTTGCTGAATTAAATATTACTTTTGCTTTCTGCCCAGAAGGTAAAGATGATTCACCAAGTGGCCTGATAAATAATTGAATAAATCAAATCACAGGTTAAGTGTCATTAAATAATCAAGTACCATTAAGAAAAAAAATGCATAATTTCAAACATTTCTTTTAACATTTTTAATACAAATAATATGAAAAATAGTCCAGGATTATAAAAGGGACATCTAAAATTTAAAAAATATATCTATCATTGAAGTGGCCAAAAATGTTCTTATCTTGCTATTAACATCTAGGCTCAAAACCTCTGTAGCATTTGAGAATACACATGTAAAGAATACTCTTTTAAAATTCCGAGAATGATGTAGAAGAAAATTAGAATGGCATATCAAGAGGAAGGTAAATTTAGATAAATTGTCAAAAGAAGGGGGAGGCGTGTTGGAGATAGTAAGGCAACAATTTCAAACAGAAAATTTGTGGAAAAAATGCAGATTTTACACAATGGCAAATCAATATATATTGGAGGATAAGAGTAATGATATATGCGATTAATTTAGGGGGAATATGAATAAAATTTTCAGTTATTAGTTATATTGTTATTATTATGAATATTTTTAATATGGCTAAACAAAAAATTCTTTTACGAAAACTTGCTCCACCCATAATAACATCCAGTGAAACACAAAATAAACAAGTTGATTTATTAGTATAACTTAAAATTAATCAGATAAAATATTTTTCAGAATCAGGTTTTTGATTACATATTTAAAAAATGATGTTCACATACATTATAAGATAGTTTTCATTAGGCTGAAAGATATTTGATATTTAGATAGTTCAACATTAATCCAAAAAATTTCTAAATAAAAAAAAGACCTTTTTTTTCAAAAAGATTTTAAAAAATTTAAGGAAAATATTGTATTTAAAAAAAATAAGTATTATATAGTATACAATAAAAAATTAAAATTAGAAAAAATAATTCAAACTTAGAAAAAATTTTGTAAATAGGAAATTGATGAAAATTATAACTCAGTAAAGAGGAGTAAAAATGTAATAAAAGATTAAAATTCATAATTGTTAACATTAAATGTTTATAGCAATGTTTAATATTAACTGTTAAAAATTTAATTTTATAGCAATTTATATGAATTTTAAAAAATATTTCTACAATGAACATCACCTATGGTAATGTATAATTAATGACATTATAAACCTGACAGCAATAATTAACATTATATAAATAACAGCAAAACACTTTCCCATTCAAACTGATCACAAACAACATAATTATCAAAAAAATTGATAGATTTTGTATGCATTTAGGTATGAGAGATCCATTTTATGCCATTTTGATAAATATATGAGTATTAATCAAAACATTTAATTTGTAGCAATCACATGTTGTTTTGTAACAATCATTACAGTTAGAAAATCATTGTAAGCTTAAATATAAAACAGACAATTTTACATTATTTAATAAGGATTTTAATATTTCAGTACAAAATACTGCTATCCTACTATTTTAAAATGTATAGAATTAGATTACATTGTTGTTTAATTTTACAATTAAGCTAACACTTCTAAATCAACTTGTCTGCCTCTCCCCTTTTCTACTAAACATAGTTGCCTTAGTCAATTCTCCTGTTAGAAAATCTGTCACTGTATATTTGAATGATGACTATTCAGTATTATTAGAATGATGACTTACATCATGAATTTCTTTTGTAAAAATATGAAATTTAGTAAAAATAAATTATGTTGATATGTAAATATAATGGAAAGTGTTTGCATACTTATTCTGGTACGTACAAAACTTTAAATCATGGAGATTGATATATTTTTAAATTTGTTGAAATATTATTTGTCCAAATACTATTTCAAATATATTTAGTTGAGATATTTTTCAAAAATTTCCAAATAACCATTCAATGCATATCTTTAAAACTAGAGAAATTGTTTGAAGGGGGGGGGATGTTTAATGGCAGCATCCCCTAGATATTAAGGTTAAAACAGAAATTCAATTACCTATAATTAGAATATTATACCCATAAACATGTAAATATGAAGAAGTAAGAATGAAATCAACATGCTTCTTTTAACCACTTAACCATTCTTTCTGGGTACTTTTCCGTTAGCCAGGCGTCAATGTTTCCAAGTAAAACAAATGACAAAACAGTTAACAAAATTCGGCATTATTGGCGATTTTTTTGCTTTGTTAGCACATAACAGACAACAAAATGAATGAATAAATAATAAATCACAATAAACAAATATTAATTATTAGTAAGCAAAATAAGTTCAAGAATTTTTATGGTTTTTTCAAAAAAAGGTTATGTTCTTGAGAATTTACTCAAATGGATCGGTTACTTCTAGTCTCCACATAAATTCATTGAAGTAGAACTCCAAATGATGGTAAGAAGTACCCCAATTTGTTTTTTATTTTTCCATTTGGCGCTGCCCCAAAATCTTTGATTTTCAACGTGTGTGCACCAGTTAGGGGATCAACGAAGTTATAACTGTGATTGACTTTGAACTGCTGCAGACCAGCTTCTATTTCAGTTGTGCATCAGCCCTTCCAGGAATTGGAATACACAATTGATCCTTCGTTGACTAGATCTGTTATTGAACCTAATAGCCTAATAATACAGGTATAAAATGATTTAGAGCTTTTACTAGCAAGCCTTCGTGTTTCTCGGCAAACACCACCAAATATTCACTGCTGTGGTAGAATTATACCTGCATTGTTCTTTTATTTTTTAACTAAATTCTTGTCCATCTTGACTATTTTTTCAAGTACACCTATTTCTTTTTGATACATTCAGCTTTATTTCAGCACAAACTTCTCTTAAGTAGTTATTCTAACATACAACTGTATTTTGATTTATATCCAGTTTTTCACACCATTTTACTGATGTCATCTCTTTGCTTCAGCTGTAAATAAATCTGTAACAAAGCTGTTAGGAAATTCAATCTGGACATTTCACACCACATTCCATTGTGAATGTGCTTCTTGCAGCCTTTTCTAATATTGCACCGCCAATATATGCCATCACAAAAAGAAAGTAATATATCATGTCCCTTATCACATGTTTCATACTTTACCAATATACCTTTTCCTTAGAAAGAAAACTTTTTCTACATCTTTTTCAGTTTGGGCTAAATCCCAAAGTTTCATCATTTCTTTAAAGAAAGACTAAGATGGCTGAAAGAACAGAAAACCTGATTTGTTATGATTGAATTCAAATAATACGGCACATGCCTTGAGACAAAACCAAACATTGCCAAATATTAGAAATTCTACATTATTTGCTGATTTTTCAGTTTGAAATTGCCAAAGAAATTTTTCAGAATTCTCTTTCATTTGGCCAAAACACCAAAGAAATTCGGCAAAATTCTACAATATTTGATGATTTTTCATTGCCAACCGGCTAATGGAAAAATACCTCTTTTTGTTATCCAATTTTATATTACTATTTTGGAAAGTATAGCTCCAATTTAATACATCTAAGACACTTTAGAACAATCAATTCAATGGTTAATGATACAATATGAAATAAAATAATATTTTGAAACAGATATTATACACTTAAAATTTCATTATCAGTTTAAATTCCAGATCATAATTTAAAACATCTTTCCATGAATTTTTTTTTGTCAAGAATGTTGGAGCTAACAAGCACAATATCCAAGAAGGGAGGGGGGAGTAGAAATTTTGACAATTAAACATACCCTTTAACAATAAAGAACTGACAATCATCTCTTAAATCCATAGCCACTTTCAAGAAAACTTCATACATAGGGGAGGTTTTATCAGGAGTATATATTACAACTTTTCTTTTATTTACCTGAAAAATAAAATATACTTTAAAATGTAGAAAATAAAATCCAACATGGAATACGAGAATAATGTTTCAAATATGATAACAGATATCTTAAACTTATAGCATCTGCAGGTGAATTAATTTAATCAATACATAAGAAAAAATTTAAAAATCAACAACAAAAGATTAAAATGAAATCTGTCATGCATATTTCAATGTATCATGTCAGAACATAATTTCTTGAATGGCCAAGCACCATGTACTTGTGCAAGTTAAATTATATTTTTACTCATTTTAATTGTTTCATTGAATTAGCCACTTTAGTATTGCAAACGATAAAAAAAAACTGTCTTGCATTTATTGTTTTAAAAAATATCACAATTCTTATTTATTTCATTTCATGTAATCACATGCTCAAAATTACATTTTTCTAGGTTTTATTTGCTGTAGTAATTAACTTACTTTTTTAAATCAGAGCTTTTGTAAATGCAATGGCAAAACATTGTTAAAAGCTGATTTTTTTAGATGCTTTTGCAGATAAAATTTATTTTTTGCCCTTTGATTTTTGTTAACGCCAAAAACTTCCTCCCCAAAACAACATGCTTTGGCATGATAATTATTTATATGTTGCGTAAATTTAAATTACTGACAGATTTTATTTAAAGTTTACCCTCAAATACTATGATACTATTTTAAGGTTTTGTATTTATTATTATCCCAACTGGATGAAATTATAAACATTTAATTTATTTACCACTTCTACTTTTTAGTTATATTCTGTATCCTATAAAAATTATTAAATTTTTTAAATGAATAGCCTTAATTATATAAATTAGTTGACACAAATGAGTTTTTCAAGGTATTAGTAGATATAAATTGTTTAATACAATAAAAAATAATGTTGCAAGTAATAATGGTATAGTGTATATTATAATAAATGTGCATATTATATTATTTTTGTGTTTATTTATAAAATTTTTGCCTTTATATATGTATTAGCCACCTTTGGCAAAAGCCAGTTTGACAGTATAAATGCTGGCTGAAAGGTTCAATCAATTTTTTAAAATATAACTTGGTCTTATAATAGGTTTATCAGCAAAATATTTTTCAGCTTCAAATTTTGATAGAGATATAATTCACTTATACTATTATGTAGGTATTTAAGCAGTCCTGATCTCTGAACTCTGCACCTCTTTCTGATTCAACATAAAGACATTTTTACACAATCCAAGAATGCCTTTAAGTAAAATTAAAATTGATCTGAAAGCAGATTAGTTCCACATTGAAGTTTTATAATTCATAATATTTCAAAGAACTATTCAGCAAACTTTTCATGGATTCAATGAAAAATTCAGTTTTTAACTTTATTTTTAAATGTATTCAAATACTCTCAACAATATTTCATTTTTTTTTTTTTTAGTTTATAAATATATTTCAAAAAATTATGAAGTTTAAATTTTAGACAATCCTTTGATTTTGTAGATTCATATCCTGTAAAACATTCTTATTTCAATTTTTAAATAATTAAATAAATGTTTCTACTGTCTGAGATCAAATCTAGCCAATTTATTCAGTTTTGAATATTGCAAGATTAGAACAATCAACATTATAATAATCAAGAGCAATTACTCTTAAGAAATTCTTATTGGCTTCTTTGGGATGGTCAATAAAGTGATCTAAAATTGCCAGTTTTTATTGAATAGTGATATTGAAATTGTAATAAATTGGTCAGCTTTTATGATTGAATTAGTTTACTGGAATGCCACTTTTATACATTTTTTTATTTGTCTTAGTGCCTTAAGAATATTTTGTTAAATATGATTCACAGGGCAGATGATATATGCAAAAGTTTACTTCAATTTACTAAGAGTATAAGTATATAATTCACTTAAACAATTTGTTAATAGATGTATGTCTATCATAAAAATTAGATGTTGGACTCCGATTGTAGAAGATGTCTCTTAGATATTAAACCATATTTATTTTAAATAAAACTGTTTAATTGAATAAGTAACATATGTATTGTAAAATATCATAGAAAACATTTCCTTACATTTACTTTTCAAAAATATGTTTCATTTCATGCATACACATGTTGAAAAAGTACATTTTTATTTGTTTCATTTGGAATGATAGTTGATTTATTTTTATCATGTGAGATTAATATTATATATATATATATATATATATATATATATATATATATATATATATATATATATATATTTGGTAAGGAGGTTTTGATGTTTCTGAAATATACAGGCAAAAAATATTTTTACCTGCTTTAACCAGGGATTGTATTATTTATCACGTATGCTTCTTTCAAAGCAGATGGGTTTTCAAAAGAATGACCTGCTTTTACCAGTATAGCTCAATATTACTTATACGCCTGAGAAAGCAGATGTGTTTTTATTTGGAAATGATTCATTAAAATGCAGGGATTCATTACATCATACGAAATAAATAGTCTAAAAATACAATTCAATTAAATTTTTAGAAATTCAATAAAAACAAAATTTTAATTTACAGATAAAGTTATAGCAAAAAAAACATCAAAATATCAATTAACTTTTAATTAAAAGGGGGAGGGGCGAGATGAACACTCAGTCTACAAGGTATATATAGGGCCGAATTCGATAGCTATAGGTCAAAGGATCTGGCCACACACATTGAGCTTAATTACAGGTATAGATAGATTATAGTATTTGAAGAATATATTCAAATGAATGCCAACAATTCATTGAATGCTAATATTAAACACTTTCAGTGCTTTCCATATGATCACAAAATATCTTTTATTGTAAGTACATTAAAAACAATGAATCATATGAATTAATCATGAATCATTTGATCAGAAACAATAAAGCATAAACGTTTTAGGATTTTTTTTATGAACAATAACTTTTTATGGATAAAAGAAATATTTTCATTTGAAGTATCAACAAGCGCAACACTTAGTATGATATATTTATAACAGACTGTAAACAATAAACAACTAATTGTAAATCAGTAACTGTTTTTAGTTCAAGTATTGTTTATAAAAGTCTCTTATCAATTCTTTTGATTCGAAAGATTTTTTTGTTGTTAATTTTTCAAAATAATCAAATTATTTATAAATTTTATCCATACATTCATTTGCACACTTTTTCAAACTCTTAAAATTAATAATGTACTCAATACTACTTAAATACAAAGAAATGCTTAAGTTCAAAATTGATATAATGATGTTTCTGCTTTAAAAATATATATAGAACAGTAAGAACTTACATCAATTTTTTGTATATCTTCATCTGTTATTAATTCCTTCACTGGATCTTTCATCAAATCCCTCACATGATCTACTAAAGCTTCTAATGACCGTTGTCCTCTGTATTCTCTTTTCATAAGTTTTCCATTCCTAATCAATTTTAAAGTTGGATACTTGTTGATTTTAAATCTTTGAGCTAAATTTGCTGTTGAATAAAAAATATAAAAAAGTCTATAAAAATTATTTTATATCTTTTTTAGATCCTATAGCCAATAATAAAAGATTCTATTGTTTAAAGAGAAAAAATTAAAAATAATTTGATAAAAAATATTTTTTTACTAATAATTTTCAGAAAAATCTGTCTTTCCATTCAATGAATATATTTCTATTGAACTAACTATTGATATATTTCTAATCTCTATTAATGATTAAAAGAAAAAAAATTAACAGTTCATGCAATAAAGATATTCACATTTTTAAATAATATATGTAGGAAATTTTTGAGGAAAAATTTAAATACAAAGCAAATTACAAAGTAAGAAAACAGTACCAAAAATTTTTTATCATATAAATTATTTGTATTTTGAACAAATTTTGAAAGGGAAAACAGAAAGGTAAATTTACTTACTTTCTGCTACTGAATCAATTTTTCCAAACAAAACTTTTCCACTTGGCTAGGGTTTATATATGAAAAAGAAACAATTAAAGTTACATCTGAAAGTATGAATGTTCAATAAAATAACACATTAACAACAAACACATTTTTCCACATCATTAAAGAAATATGAATTTAAATACTTAGACTAATATTTAAAATAAAAGATTACTTAAAATAAGAGAGAGTATATATACTACTATTATAAATGAGATTATACTACTATTATAATGAATTGTTATGGAAGTTTGGATGGATGATGTTAATCAAGCTAAAATGGCTGAATGAAACTGGATGAAATTTAGCACAAAGATAGATTATAGTCTAGAATAGAACATAGGTCACTATTTATACTGGTTGATGTTTTATTAATTAAAGACTAACTTCCTTACCAAAAATCTTCACTTCCCCACCGTCAAATGAGTAAGGCTTAACATGTTTTTGATTGTTTATCTCAAATGACTCTATTTTCTTAGTGTTTGATGCATTTAAAATTAAACATTGTTGATTAATCGATCTTTTGGATTTATTTTGAAGTAATTTTGAATAAAAATGACGGTACTTTTCTGTTAGCAAAAAATTGCCAAAGAAATTTGGAGGATTTTTACTATATTTTGTGATTTTTCGCTTTAAAACTGCTGTAAGAAATGTTCGGAATTCCACAATTTTTTGCTTGCACCCATCTAAAGTAAAACTTGCAAAATAAAACATAATAAAGAAAATTTTAAAATTTTAATCCTTAAAACAATTTTGAATAATTTGAACACACTGTAAATAAATTGTTTTTAGGTTAGTTGTGTGGAACAAACTGACATACAACAATTTAGTGCTTTGCGGGGTTAGTATTTTTATGGTAGAACTTTATATGGGTTTACACTGTTGTCATTTTTTTATGTATTTGTAATTTGATCTTTCCTGTTAATTTCCCCTGATTATTTCATGCTGTATGTATTTCTTATGCCTACTTTAATTTGTGATTAAAATTTTTGTAAGCATTCCATTTTTCTGCATTTATTGATTTTTTTTTCTATATTTCCTCCAATATCCTGCAGCGTTCATCGAAATCTTAAGATTGGAAACGTTATTGCTGCCAAAAATATCAGTTAAGACATTAAATACACAAATAACAAAAATTGTAAAAATTTATAAATAGCAACATTCATTTTTCTTGTTCAAGATTCAAGTCTATATGAGTGATATGTAATTCCACCATAATGCAGATATGGCAAAATGTTTTATCAGTGCAGTGAAATTTAATTTATTAACTAGGCCTTTGGAACTTGTTAAAATTCTAATAAATAAAAAGGTTAGAATTATCTAATTTATAAACAAAATTTTTAATCAAAACAAAGCTACAAAAGTAATTTGAAATAAACTTACATATTCTTTAGCAATCGTTTCTGCAGCTTCATCAAAAATTGGGCCTAATATTTGACTAAATCTACACCAGTCAGCATAAAAATTAAGGAACACTAAGTCATTATTTGCTGAAAAATAAAAGCACTCCAAAAATTAGAGAATTTAAATAAAATTAAAATGAATGAAAGAATTAAAAGCCACAAAACAAAAGTAATTCTGAGAAATTGATAGTATTAATATCAGAAACAAAAATTTCTAATCTTATTACATAGTAAATAATTTTTAGAGCATTCATATTAAATTATGAGCAACCAGAACTTAATGAGAAAAAAAAAATGTTGAAATAAAAATTTACTTACATAATTTTATTTCTTTATAATATGAATATTAATGTATACTTCAATATTATGATTAAAAATTTTCTTGTTGAACTGTAAATTTTTTCTTAATATTTGTTCAAAGCAATGATTCGAATTTCTTTATTTTATAAGTTGCATACAACTATGCATAGACTGGTTACTAAATATATGCACACTTGTACTAAGATATTCTGCATTTGACAACAGCAGCATAAATGGACAATGTAGTAAAGATTGATGTTTTGTACCTATGGAAATTAATAGACTTGCAAATGTCTTTCGAATGTTACACAAACTCATTCATTCTCTGTGAATGTAGGAATCTCAAAATGTTGGACTTCATAAAAAAGCATGATTGTTAGAACACATTTGATTAGGGTCTTAAAAAATAGAAATGGGGATTTTTGCATGTGAGGGAATACATAGTAGTTGAAGAGTAAAACACAACAAGGACTGCTGGTTAGTTGTTCAGAGTGTTAGAAAATATTGCATTAGTCACTTAATCCAACTAATTTTCCATTTCAATGAAAAAGCATGTAGTATAATTGCATACATTTAATAATTATTTATAATCAACATTCATTTAATTTGAGATCAATGTCCAAAAAGGCATTTATTCTGATTTAAAAAATGCAATATGTTCTAAAAATTGAGGCTGAAATGAGAATTTTTTTTTGTTGAATTTTAGTTTATTTGTTCTTTTGTATCAGAAAATTAAAGATGATCAATGTCAGAACATTCTACAAGATCAAAAAGCAACAATTTATAAAGCTACCTGTGTTGGAGCATGATTAGAAGAGACTGGTTATGAAATGATGACTTCAACTACACTCTTAATCCATTTAACATATAAATGCAATATATTTTTAATTTCCTTATCTGAATTGAAATAACTTCTCAGGAACTGATTACATATCATTTCAAATATATATAATGAGAAAGGAATAATAATAATAAAAATTATGTCTTTTTTCTAACTTTCAAATTGTTACATTTCACTGATGATCATATTTTTATCAATAAAAATTAGTTTTAATGTGGTAAAAATGGAATACTATGCATAAAAGTAGTCTTCAATATTAATTTTTTTTCTATGTCTTCTAAAACAAAGATGAACTTTTTTTAAGTCTTCAGTAGCCAACTGTAATCTATCTTCATAAGAAAAGGAATCTTGTGTGCCTAAATTATAGAGCACATCTATCAGATTTAACAACATGAAATTTGTCATACAGGTAATCATAATGGCAATTAAACATTTATAAGTCCAAATTTTGAAATTAAATGTAGAATTTTTTCAATGCTTAGAATGATTTTTTTTGTACATATTTACTAATAACATTGATTTTAACAATAGAGGAAAAATCTGTACATTATCAAAGTAAACAAACAATCATTCTGAAAAGTTTAGTTGTAGTTTAAAGGAAACTTCACACCTCTTTCAGACAAAATTTTATATTTTAAGTACATGAATTTTCAAAATATACATCTGTAATTACAAAAATCTATATACCATATTTTCGGCATGAAAGACTTAAACAGCAAAAATGTCTTAATATTCATAACTTTGAGCTTTTTGTTCAAAAATGCTTTACTAAATAAACTTTTAAAGGAAAGTATTCTGCTAAAAACACAACAGAGTGTATCATACCAAAGTAATCACTTTTTCTCAAAATGTATTATTTAAATACACAATTTATTATTTTGCATCCCTCCCCCAAACACACACAAACGTATATCACAAGTAGTTTGAAACATGCAAATATTTTTGAAAATACTACTGGCTAAATTAAAGTACATTTTTAATATCTGTAGGCTTTAAATGGCAAAAAATATATTAGTGTGTCACACCAAAAAATTATGAAACATGTAGCAAATATATTTAATTCTATTCAATATAAGGAAGTTAATATTTTTACTTTAAAACCAGATGAATAATACATTAACAAATATCTCCTTAGATTTAAATAAAAAATCATCAATTTATGTATAAAAAATAATAATTGAAGTTTTTAAAACAAAATGAGGAATTGGAGAACAATATTCCAAGTTACTACAATGTTCTTCTATATCCTGTCCCTTTATAAGCACCACCTGTATTTTTATTTCTGTAGAGTAAAAGGTATTGAAACAATTTCGCTAATAGAATATCAAAATCTACCCAGTCCAAATTCGACACTTTTCCATTAGCTGGGTGCTAGCAAAAATTCTCCAAATAAATATGGCAGAATTTTACATTGTTTAATGATTTTGAGCCAAGCTAATGGAAAAACACCTATAAATCAAGTTCTATTCATCAGCATCTTAATTTATGTGTCATTTTCCAACTAAGAAATTTTTTGATTATATCAATATTTTTTATGGGAAAAAAAGTTTTTTTCATAAAAGGATTGAAGTAAGAATGTTCCTGGGGTTCAGATCTAAATTTATTAATCAAATAAAAAAATGCATATATCACTGTTAACATATGTTACACTTATTAGACTAAAAGCATAAATAAATTTAAGATATTTTCAGAAAGCCTTAAAGAAATATAGCTAACTGGAGATATAAATTCACCTTAGAAATAACATATCAAAGCATACAAGCTGTGTAAAAAGTAAAATGGCCCATAATTTAATCACAAATATTATCAGAAAATACATTCACTGGTAACTGTTTTTACAGATTTTAAATTAGTCAATATTAAAAAATTATCACTCATTATGTTGTAAATTCTAATGCATAAGATGGAAATTCTTAACTATTAGATCAATTTAAAATCAATTAGAAATATAAGTTACACGATTAAGACATATTGTAGTTTCAATTATATCTACATAAAATAAACATAGGCATCTAAAAAAAAAATTTTTTTTTTTCAACTTAAGATAAATTCTCTAATAAGCAAATGTGTTGAAATCAAAACTTACCAACATGCTGGTCAAAATTACTTTCTGTTAAAGCAACTGCTTTAGCATCTGACACTTGAAAATATGATATCTGTAATAAGCATTAATAAATTTTATTTACATCTGTTAATTTTATTTTTATAATTTTATGTCCTAGCTGAAGGACACTGATAATATCTTTGTAGAAAAGAATTTTAAAATACTTAAAATTATACACAACAAAAATTACTGGCATTTTTTATATGAAAACTGAAATTATTCACTCGTTTATAAAAATAAAATTTGCTTTTATCAATTAGACTATGGAATGCTTTTTTATGTTTTCAAGTATTAAGAACATGGAATGAACAGCTTTATTATGAAACAGCATAATAGTTTATATAATATAGAATAATAGTTTCATTACAGAACACAAAAATCTAAAATTATTCATTGAAAATTTTAAACAGTATTCAGAGGATATTATCAAAATAACCAGCATAGGAAATTTTATGAGCCTTCAATAAATAATCAAAAACAAAAATAATTCCAACAAAACTTATTAAAATTAATACAAATCAGATTATTAATCTCAATAGCCACTATAAAAGTATAATTTTTTTTCAATAATTATCTCTTTTTTTTAATTGTCAGAAGTATATTATAAAATATGAAGCACCCAATGTAATCAATTAATCCTGAAAAATAAATTTAATGCAAATAAAGTGGACAATTCCTGTACAAAATAAAATGAAAATTTTTAGCAACAAAATCATCGATCCATTTCAGACTTAATAACGGCATAGAATGGAATGAAAAGTTAAAAAATTCTAATGATTCAAAAATTAAATCACACGAAAAAAAATTGTAGTCGGTTGAACATATTTTTAATAAAATCGGTTTTTAAACAAATTCAAAATTTTGCAAAATGCCGGTAAAATAGAGAAAAAAAAACTATATGTGACGATAGTGGAATCATCAAGGTAAAGAAGAAAATTTATTTTTCAATTTCAATTGAATTCTCCAAGAAGTTTTGAAATCCATCGCTCATATGTTGAGTTTTTTTTTCTTTTTTAGCTGTCATTTCAATGTACTAATGAGAGGCCTACTTACCAAATAAAATAAACTTTTCACTAAAATAAAAGGAGTGAGTGAATTCATTTCTAAGAGCATGATATTTAAAGTTTAAACAAGTTATAAAAATTTAGAACGGAATTTCAACATATTAACTCAAAAGTAACTCAGAAACGTGTAAGCGGCAGAAACCGACTCTTCCCAAGACTCCAAAACCACACGTAAAATTTAGTCTACAACTTGTAGCCAAAATTTTTTATTAAAAATAAAAACAAAACAAATTTAAGACTTTTGTTTTAAAAAGAAAAGTTTTGGAAACTGTGAAAATTTAGCTTAAAAAATGTTTTTCTTTAGTACAAAATCAAAAAAAAA
>JAOUZG010042458.1:126214-158577 GCA_026289955.1 Argiope argentata
ATCAAGCTGGCGCGAGGCCCCTCGCCAAACGTCGCCATCTTTGGCGAATTTTCGTGCCGCTGGCCCGCTTGTAACATTGCCCCCTCCTCAAGGACTGCACGTCCCGGGCAGTACAGACCCCGAGCAGAAGACACTCAAAAGTAACAATACCATACACACAAAGCTTCAGACATAAACATTGAAAAGTAATTAACATAAAGAAACTATTTACAAATATACAGATTACATTCACATAAATGAGGAAACCATGGTTTCAACTAAATATTTGACAAGTCACCATAATAAGGGGCTAGCCGGTCGTAATGTACTACTCTTGATTTTGAGTTCGGTGACTTCCTTATTCGAACCACGACGTCATTCAATCTTTTCAGGACTGTATAAGGGCCTTCCCAGGAAGACTGCAGCTTCGGTGAGAGTCCCTTTCGTCGAATCGGGTTCCAGAACCATACCTTGTCACCTTCCTTGAATTCATGTCCGGTGGTTTTAGTGTCGTACCTGGTCTTCATCTTCTCCGTCGCTATGTTGATCCGATCTCGGGCAAATCTGTGTACGTCTTCTAAACGGGCCTGGAGGTCTTGAACATAATCCACAGGCGAAGAAGGCGTATCCGGTGGACACCCGAACAGAAGATCACAGGGCAGTCGGAGTTCCCGTCCAAAGAGCATCTTGGATGGTGTGAAGCCAGTCGTTTCGTGAACCGCGCTTCTATAAGCAAGCAGGAACAAGGGTAGTTTCTGATCCCAATCTTGTTGGTTCTTCGAAACGAAAAGAGAGAGGTTATTCAGAATCGTACGGTTGAACCTCTCTACCATGCCGTCTGATTGGGGATGAAGATGTGTTGTCTGAGTTTTGTCGATTCGGAGGAGTTTGCAGAGTCCTTGACATACAGCAGAAGTAAAATTCCTCGCTTGATCAGAGTGAAGCTGAAGAGGTGTTCCAAACCTGGAAACCCAGTTCTGAAGTAAGACTTCTGCTACAGTAGTCGCCTCCTGATCAGGAATTGGATAAGCCTCTGGCCACTTCGTGAAATAATCCATGACGACTAGAATGTTTCTATTTCCATTGTCCGTCCGAGGAAGAGGTCCCAAGATGTCAAAGGCGATTCTCTCAAATGGTGCACCTACATTATACCGCTGTAACTTACCACGATTGCGTGTTTTAGGTCCTTTTCGGGCGTTACAGTCATCACTTGTTCTGCACCATTCTTGAAAATCATCTTTCAAGTTGTTCCAATAGAAACGATCCCGGACTTTATGAATTGTCTTCATGACTCCGAAATGGCCTCCTGCAGGACTGCTGTGTAACTCCTTCAGAACTTGGTTTATCCTCGATCGGGGAAGTACAAGTTGCCACTTAACTGACTTCCCATCTTCGGACTCCCATTTTCTATGCAAGATGCCATTTCTAATTTTGAGTGAGTTCCAGAGAGCCCAATAACGTTTAGTTCCAGTACTGAGACTTGAAATGTCCTGCCAGACAGGTCTTGAATTGTTTGATTCCATAATCGGTTTAATGTCAGGATCATTTATTTGTTCTTTGCGAACCTCTTCATCACTCCAGGGATCAGATTGAGGTGGGACGGCTCCTGCGATTTGGCGCACAGTTGGTGTAACAATCCCATATTTCTTTTCAGCAGAGGAGCAATAGCGACAACCCTCGGAACAGGGCTTTCTTGATAAGGCATCTGCATTTCCATGCAACGACCCTTTTCGATGTTTAATTTCAAAGTCGTACTCTTGAACCTTTTCCGCCAAAGCATCCACTTTGTTGTTGATTACTTCGATAATATTCGCTTGGCCTTGTTCTATCTTCTTCTCCATATTCTCTTGGCCTTGTTCTATCTTCTCCATATTCTCTTGGCCTTGATCTATCTTCTGTTCTATCTTCTTCTCCATTTCTTTAATGAAAGTAAAAAGTTGTTCGAATTTTGTTTTCTCTGTTTCCTCCATCGCTCTAGTTTTCACCATTCAACCCCACTCCTGACACCAGTTGTTACGTTTTTAGCGTAGCGGGTTCGGATTAAATGGACTTTTATGAGGACAGCACAAACAAATTTATTTACAGGATAATTAATAAAGTAAAAATTTCAGATAAATACAATCCAACAGTCAATTACAGCGTAAATTCAAGTCTTACGTACGATAAAAACAGACTGCAAAACAGCTATCGTATAGCACAGCAACAGTAAATCTCAGCGAGCTCAATAACACAGCGTTAACAGCAAACGCAAACACAGCTCACAAATCCTTTAGTCCAGCGAGACGCTTTTTATTTCAGAGCAAACTCTCAACTAACTAACTCACGCCAGCTACTCGTCCTTATATAGCCGAAAAGGGCGTGCACCTGAATCTCGTGAAAATTCTCAAAACATCGCGCACAATCTAGCGGCTACTAGACTATTCCTTTCGCCAAACCAATCAAGCTGGCGCGAGGCCCCTCGCCAAACGTCGCCATCTTTGGCGAGTTTTCGTGCCGCTGGCCCGCTTGTAACAATATGTTTAACTTAAAATGGTGTCAAAAAATTAAAATGTGGGCATATGGAAACCATATTCCCATAATAAATTTCTTGTTTTTATAATGCCACTCAATTTTTTTTTGTAATAAAAGAATAATTATTTTCTATTAAATTATTAATAATTTAAAATTTAAAAAAAAACATTCTAAAATTTGCTTAAAAAGAATTTAATAAGCCATCAAATCATGAAAATACATAACATGTCATAAAGTCATATGAACTTCAAAAATTGATAGTAAAAGAAATCATGCTAAAACAAAAAATTCGATTTAATTGAAAATGGTTAGAGGCTTCTTTTTTTTTTTTACTTTACATTAAAAAATAATCCTCAGGCAGTGGAACTAAGGCTTTCAAATGCCATACTTGGACATTTTAAGCAATTCAGGCAAACTATGAAACAGACATTAATAATTTGACACTGTACTTTGAAGTCAAAGATGCTCAGCACTACACCCGCCACTAAGCATTAGATATATGAGGCCTTAACTAAGCTGAATGTAGCTTGTTGGCATCGATTGACGCCTTTTGTTTTCATAAAATAGCTCAAACTCAAGTTTCCCAGAACAAAAAGTTCTGATGATCATGATTGTTACTTTTAAAAAAACTTGACTTGACACTCAGTCTTGCAAACGAGATGCGGTCAAAGAGTGATCGACGGCTTGCAGATTTAGATACTCTAACACTCTGGAGTCAACATATTGAGACGTTAAATATAATGGAGGGGACGGATAAATAATGAATATACCAGATAGTATTTATATTTTCGAAGCCACCAGGAACAATAATTCTCAGTTCCCATTACTGCATTGGTAGTGTCATCTCTTGAGACTGCTACCTCTTCCCTCAGTTGCAACGATTTTCATAAAGTGGTTTTGCCATTAGAGAATAAATAGTAAAAAATGTTATTTCTGTCACCTTCCGCTACAAACTGGAAACCACAGTTCCGCTTCTTAACTGGAGTTGGAAAATGAACTAATTTTAAATCTTAGTTTTTGAACCATCGAATAACAGTTTATTTCATGCCATGGGTCAGACTTGATTATGCTCCAAGCTTGTGGGAATTTTTACCCAAAAAAGTTTTCGTGTTCTCTTGAATTATGCGATTATTCTCCATCAACACATTATCTTGTTACGCGATTATTCTCCATCAACACATAAAACTGGACGAAGCCATTAACACTATGAGTTATGTAATTTTGTTTTCAAAGGTTACTGAACATGAGAATCTTGCACTTGGTTACTTTGTAATTAAAACGTGTGTATTATCAATTGCTGGCTTAGACGAAAAAACCTGTCATACAATCTTTGATTTTTTTTGTTATTATTCGCTAAAATAAGATTAATATAAAGAGGCCAGAATAACGAATGTATATCATTTTTTTGACATATTGAAACCAAAATTTGTCTTGTAACTGCAGTTGTAGTCACAAGATTACAGATCAAATTTCATTTATTTAAGAATGATTTAATTTCGTTGCGTGTTTTAGTGAACACATTTGCATGTAGTGAAACACCAGATTTGAGACAAACACTCGTTTGACAAAAAATTTATACTTCAGATGCTATCTGGATACAACATTTTATCTACCTTGCTATTTTCTTGCTTTGGCTATCGTATTGACTTGCGCTCAGATGATAATGCAATCTTTTCGTTTGAAATTTAATAGAAATCTTCAAAGTTGCATACCATATTTCATCTGCCCAACTCGATATGTTTCTGAATTATAATTTTCACTTTCAGATATAATTCCAAAAACGCAAATTCAGCAAGGTATGGAATGTGAGATTCTTGAGTCTTAATTTGTGACCGTTCTAATTCTTTATAAGAGAAAGTAAAATGGCGTCAATGTTTAGCTAACATTGAATTATTAAAAAAAATCATGATAATCGAAGTTTATCAGTAATTCAACTGCTCGAGTTAAAAGGTCTCATACATTTTACATACACTAATTGGGCAATAACATTTTGGCATTCCTATTTTTTTAAAAAGCTGATAATTTAGGTTATTAAAAATGAAGTGTTACACGATAGGAAAACTTGTTTTCATTGTTGGACAATATTTCAAAAACAATGGAAGTCTGATGGCTACCGTTCGAAAATTTATGAATTGACCCCCTATATCGTGTGATTTAAAACCATTGGATTTCTTTTTATGGAGTTGTTTGAAGTCGAAGGTCTGTGCCAGTGAGCCCACAAGCACGCGTGCATTGAAGAAGGAAATTCAAAGCCGCATCAAAGAAATTCAGCTGCATTTATGCAAATGGAAAATTTCGACAAAGGAGTGCATGTATGTCGGAAAAGCCGTGGTGGTCATTTGCCCTATGGGTTATTCCAAAGATAACCCATAGGGCTATGCTGTGTACTTTACAATTAATAATTTTAAAAACTGTTTTTTATTTAATTGAACATTTGCACTAGAACGTTGTTCCATCGTGTAACATTTCACCTTCACAAATCCTAAACTATCGGCTATCAAATGTTTTTTTAATAGGGTTGCCAACACTTTGTTGCACGAATGATGGAAAATGTAAATCTTACGTTAGGCTTGAGACATCCTTTGCAAATATGGAATGAACCTCATTAGTACTTATATGCAGCTATTCACGGATTGAACTTACCTTTTTAAAATGATTTTTTTATAGTGTTGATGAATTTATTTGGTATCTACATCTGAAAAAGGGGATAATTTTCGTTGTTGCTATCCATCCCAACCTCATATTTTTGTTTCATCAGTTAGTATTGGATATTAGGGGGCTACTACAAATAATAAATTGTCTGAAAGTATCCATATTTTCATTCAATCCATTTGGAAACTTTGCTCCATACACATAAACGTTTAATTATATCTAATTCACAACAATTCGATCATTTTCATTCGACCTGTTTTCTCTTCTTCGACGATTTCGTTTTAAAACCGTAACGGCACGACTTAAAATCATCGTAAGGAATTTTATCCGTTTTCTGGCTATTAATTTGTTAAAAAAATATTCAAACCAATGCAAGAATAGTGTTCGCTTGAAATCTTATCAAATCGCGTGTCCCGGGCGAGGTCGAAGTGTTGCCAAAAGGCAATTAACAAATTCGGCCTGATTTTGCGTCCATGTAAGCATTTTATATATATAGATAAGAAAAAAAGAGACCATGACAGCAAAATTGGTTTAATGGCACATCCCCCTCCCTCAATTCTTCATATGCCAAATCTCCATGTTTTTAGGCTTCCTTGAGTTCGAAAAACACATTTTTGGTATTATATTTGTCTCTGACAAAGATAATTCAGAAATACTTTATCCGATATCGCTTTTGCATATACATTAAATTTGTAAGATTTATATCAAAATTTGAGCTAAATCTGTTTTAGAGGAAGTCTGCCCGTTTTGTCTAATAGAATATGAGTTTAACACGATAACTACAAAGTGAAAAGAGCTAGGTATATAGAATTCACAACACAGATTTATCATTTATTGTGTAGACACCAATCAAATTTTGATCTAAATCTAACAAGGAGTTGGTCATCTCTGTTGGTTTCTGTTTCAAAAGGGTATAAACGCGATCTCAAGAACGCAGCGACTGAAATATATCAAATTTGATTTGGGATTTTTATGAATACAATTTTAGTTTGCTAAATGCAGGTTTCAGTTGTTTGGAAGAACACGTTTATTATACGAAGTCGATTTTCGAACTGTTCAAGTCATACCAGAGATTAATTACCCCCCCTCACCATAAAAATTGCTAAAGATCTCATAATAGATTTAGTAAAAATGCTAAATTTACGCCAATGATCAATATTTCGTTACTATTGCTCACCAAGTAATGCAAGGCATTCACCAAAGATCCAAAATGTTGTGCGTAAAGGAATGGAACCTTTAGCTCATCGTATACGGACCGCTCCAGCTAGACTTGGATGATAAAAAGAAATCTTCAGTTGCGACCAAAATTATCTCAAGAAAAAATGAGCATTAAAAAGTCAATAATCATTATTCAATTTTAAAAATAGCGATTTGGAGCATATTTAGAGAAGACATTTTAATGGCAGTTGAGAATATTTGATTTAACAAAACCATTTTTGATGACATCATTTTATGTGAACAGAAAGTCAAGGGATCAATGGAGTATTTTTTTATGGTTTTATATATGTATGTAATGGTATTTTTAAATTTAATGTAAATGTTAATTAATTAAATAATTTTTATATTAAATTAGCCCACAGTAACTTCATTCTAAAATGTTTGCTTATTTCTTGGTCCAATTCCCAATTATTTATTTATTTAATTCTTTTTAATACACGCTTAAAAAAATTGCTGGCTCCATAGTTCCCACTCCAGGAATGAAAGGATAAAAATACTTAACATTTCCACACACCTTTCAAAGATACCTAAGATTCTTTGTCTACATTTTAGAGTTGCAAGGGAAAGAAATCTCCATCAAAATCTCGTAGTAAAATGACTGAAGGGGAAAATGTGTCTAACTTTGCTCTTATATTGAGGTTTAAATAAAGGCCATTTTTACTATCGCTTAATTGTTCAAAAATTGTGCCCCCAAAGATAAAATAAATCGAAGTTAAAATTTCAAAACTTTCTTCTTTTCAGCCACGAATCTTCAAAATTATATTTTCATGTATACAAAAAGTACGGATATAATAGTTCATTGTAATAGTACAATGAATATTTCTGTATATCTATGTAGGAACCGGAATTTCAAAACACTAACACGTTTTATTTATAAGATGCCAACATCTATATTACTATTATAAATGCGAAAGTTTGGGTGGATGGATGATGTTACTCAATCACGCCAGAACAGCTTGTAATGACTTGATCCTCGTCGATCAAATAAAAGAGTAGCGTGTTATACACAAAGGGTTTATTTACAGCTTTATACAATGATACAAAAAATAAAAACAAAAACACGTCCTCTAGGTTAGATACTGGAAGATATTTACAACTGGATTGTCCTTTCGGCAACTAGGCCGGGGATTCACAAGCTGTCCACGTATTCGGCTACTGCCTGTAGCTCCAGAGATCTACGGATTACTTTCGGTAGATCGTTCCACCAAATTCGAGATCACGTGGTATCTTTTCAACTTCAGCACCGCTCACAGCTCGTCTCGTTGCCGTGTCCAGTCTCTCGCCAGATCAGCTGGTCCCGTCTCTCCGATCAGCTTGTCTCGTCCCCCGGATCAGCTTGTCTCCTCCCTGGATCGGCTTCTCGATCGTCCTTTTTAACAGTAGCGAAGCTCCACCTCTCAGGCTGATATTGGTGCCTTGGAGATGCCGATTGTCCAATCATTCTTCAGAAATACTCCTACTGGCGCGCCATCATGTCGTAGGAAGATTTCTGAAACATCCACCCCTTATCAGAACATTCACAATACCCACTGTTCGCATCTGCATTCTTTCTTCAATGGGTTCAAGGAAGCACTAATTTCTTCAACGGGTCGTAAAGAGCATATGCTGTTCATTATTGGAACATTATCCCATCTGGGGTGGTCCATAGAAAGAATAGTCCCATCTGATATTTCGACACGGTTTGCTGCTTTAATGGGCCGAAAACATGTGTGTTCCATTATGTGTCTTTCTCAAGTTCCAAGAATGACACTAAAAGGGGAGAAACACAATGGGAAACAAAGGATTAATAGCCTCACCGCTGGCTAGGAGTATTATTGTTCGATCATGTGTCTCTTCCAACAGGAGACAAAGATACGACTTCCTTACAACTCCTCTCCCCTTGAAAGGGGACTTTTGTCTAGAGTTGGACAAAAGTCACAATCGGTTTGTGCAACTAACAATCCCTTCTTAGAGGCAGAGACACTATACTAATAAAACACATTTAAAAACAATTTACATTTACAATACTATGTACATATGAACCTTTTAACAACACTGTCCTTTTATTAAAGGTTACAGCGGCTCAAACCATCAGCATTTTGATGCTTATTGCCATGTTTATGTGTGACAGTATACTTGTAGGGTTTTAGTGCTAACGACATTCGTGACGTGTAGTCTGATTTCCCTAATTCAAATCGCCTCATATCAAACCTTGGATTTGTCCCTGATTTTAACATCTCCGCCCGGCGCTACGGAGTACGATAGAGCTTCTTCCTATCGGGCTGTCCACTGTTCAAGTCTATATCGGGTTTTACTAAGCGCGTTTTTTGCAGTTCCTTGGGGAAAACCGTTTTACGTCTATGAGGCAAAACGTCGAGTCCTTGTTTCTGCCCCCTTTTGGCGCTTTCCTTGCACTCCTTCAAAGTTTCGTAGTCCCCCTTTGTATTTGAGAATTCAGCCTGGGTTATATTAGCTGGGATATTTATGATGGGAGTAAGTTCTTATCTTTTCTTCCTACAGCTGTGGGCGAAAAAGAGTCTTTCCGAAACACTATTTCAGGTTCCCTGTACCTTTGCCCCCCTATGGAGCTCGTAAACGTCTTCGCGCCTTTAACCCTCTTCCTTTGCGGACGAGTAATAATGGCTTTGTGAGAAGCGAAACTCCGTTTCTTAAGTAACTCGGCCGTTGCATTACTAAGGAAGTAAACTCCTTGGTCGAGTGATGAATCCACAATTGCTGCTTTTGTGAAGACTTCCCCGAATTCTGGGCTCATGAGCTTCACACGTGCAAGAGGTAAACACTTCGGGTTAAGTCTAACGGTTGTTTTACCCGAATCACCTCTCCGGTAAAATCATCATTCCTGACGTAATTCCTCGCAACAATATCTATGCTGGCACCTGAATCACGAAGAATTTTAATTTCGAATCCATTAACGGATCTTTCACTTACATATGGAGTAAATAGACCATTTTCGTGAGCGCTTCTTACGTGATTTATCTGTTCTATCACTTGATTTCTCTTTAACTGAGGGCAGTTCGGCCTTAAATGCGTCGTAGACAGGCATTCGTAGCACTGTAATTGTTTTCGCTTGTCGAAGTTTTCTCACCATTTCTTTTGGGGGGCTGAATTCCTCCACGATTGATTCTCCGCGGGTTTACAGGTTAACTGTCTTTCCGCGGTTTTATGCTTCTCCTTTTTAGGCGAAATGGATTGGTTACCCTCAAAATTTCCCTTTCCAGCGAATTTTACAAAACTGGATTTCGTACGCACTGATTCATAATGGTCCAATTTCTCTGCTAGAACATAAGGATCCACGAAGTCTGACCATACGTCTAGGAAATGATCTTTTATCTGGCGCAGGACACGTTTCTTTATCTGATCAGTAATTAATAATTTCTTTAACCCTTCGAAATTCGTCACGCCCGTCCCTGAAAGCCAAACAGTCAAGAAATGCTCTAAACCGAAAATCAACTCTTTCCACATTGCATTCGGTTTTTTCTGATGGCTCACGAAGCGCTGTCTATATGTCTCCGATTTTATTTTAAATCGTTCCAGAAAAACTTGTTTAACATATTCGTAATTCTGAGCCTTCGGTTCTCTAGCTATAATCTGGGCCAAATCTAATGGTAATAAGGATAATAATTGAGAGACCCATTCGGCCTCGTCAATCTCGGCGGTTTTCAGTTGCCTCTCCAATAGCGTAAGATAAATAGACATATCTGTTTGATTACTATTAAATTTAGGTATTAAGTTTTTGATATCTCTTCTCGATCTAGAATTCTCATTTCGACTTGAATGCATGTTATTATTTTCCAACGAATTTGATATTAACCGCTCTAACTCAAATTCCCGTTCCCGTTCTTTTTCAACTTTCAATTCTGATTCGGCCTCTACGCACTCTCTTTGTTTCCGCTCTTCAACTATCACCTCATACCTATCCTTTACGAAGTCTAGGTCAATATCCGGGAACTCTTTAATTTTCCTAATCTGCTCTATTACCTTATTTGAGGGGTCGGTCTCTATATCTAATTCTTATGCCAGGGAAATAAATCTATTTTTAGCGCTCTGTTTAAGAAAGCCATTTCTTTATTTATTCTTACTTATAAATTGTCTTACTCTTAAAATTTTTTTATATTTTCCGCCAAAAGAAAAAAAATCTCAACCAATTTAAAAACAAGGAACTCCTTTCGTAACAGCAGTACACATAAGATACATAATGATACTGCTAAATATTCCACCAATTCTAAATAATTTATTGATATACGCAGATTTTCATTTAACTAAATACTGCCAAAATTATCACACAATTTTTCTCAACTAATACTTCCTTAATAAAATTTTAAAACTACCATTCATCAAATGCATTTGGTTAAGCCACTGAAACCTGTGCTTACGTTTATCATTTACAAGAAAATTTTAATAATATTTCATTGGTAGAAATTATACATAAAAATATTTTAAATCTTTTTCAGTTAGTATCAATTAATTCCAAATTTTCTCCGCTGAATTGCTTTAACAGCCAATTCTAAAGTGCTACACTGGAATTTCACTTTTATTTCAGTAATCAACATATATTTCTTATCACAACTGAAATTAAACTACCATTCTCACAACTAACAAGAACAATTTGACATAATTTATTCAAGAAATTTTCTCTTTTGTTAATATTAATAAAACAGTTTATTACCCCTATTAGTTTAAACTACTAGTAACAATTGTTCTTAATTCAATTTAGCATATATCTACACAAAATTTCTGCCTCTAAAGAAAAGGAAAGTCAGAAAACGCTCACCCATTTGCAGAAAACAAGGGCCGCTTTTATTTTATTTTTTGTCGTAGGCTTGTTTACACCAATTTGCATGTAGAGGGGAAACAAAATCCGAGAGCTGTTTCCGGTAGTGGATGATTTCTCAATAGCGTTGAGTACATGCTTGTAGATGGGGAATTTTTTTCCAAATGTTGAATCCACTCGTCGCGCGTGTTGGTAGGGATTTTTTCTACGTTCAGTCTACTTGTCGCTCTTGTAGATGAGGAATTTTCCAGCGTTGAGTCTACTCGTCGCTCTTGTGACTGGCAATTACTGCGCAAATTTTTCCCAACCTAGATGTTGTAACAGTTTCTCTCAGACTAGAAACCTTCTGAATCTGAAACGCAAGTCCAGTAATCTAATGATCAATAACTGCGCAAAGTTCAGATCCTTATCCGCTGCCACCAATTAATATAAAGCTGTAATGACTTGATCCTGGTCGATAAAATAAATGGTAGCGTGTTAAGCACAAAGGGTTAATTGACAGCTTTATACAATGATACAAAGAATAAAAAAAAACACACGTCCTCTAGGTTAGATATTGGAAGATATTTACAACTGCATTGTCCTTTCGGCAACTATGCCGGGGATTCACAAGCTGTCCGCGTATTCGGCTACTGCCTGTAGCTCCAGAGATCTACGGATTACTTCCGGTAGATCGTTCCACCAAACTCGAGATCACTTGGTATCTCTTGAACTTCAGCACCGCTCACATCTCGTCTCGTTGCCGTGTCCACTCTCGTCCAGTTTCTCACCAGATCAGCTGGTCCCGTCTCTCCGATCAGCTTGTCTCGTCCCCGGATCAGCTTGTCTCCTCCCTGGATCGGCTTCTGGATCGTCCCTTTTAACAGTAGCGAAGCTCCACCTCTCAGGCTGATATTGGTGCCCTAGAGATGCCGATTGTCCAATCATTCTTCAGAAATACTCCTACTGGCGCGCCATCATGTCGTAGGAAGATTTCTGAAACATCCACCCCTTATCAGAACATTCACAATACCCACTATTCGCATCTGCATTCTTTCTTCAATGGATTCAAGGAAGCACTAATTTCTTCAACGGGTCGTAAAGAGCATATGCTGTTCATTATTGGAACATTATCCCATCTGGGGTGGTCCATAGAAAGAATAGTCCCATCTGGTATTTCGACACGGTTTGCTGCTTTAATGGGCCGAAAACATATGTGTTCCATTATGTGTCTTTCTCGAGTTCCAAGAATGACACTAAAAAGGGTGAAACACAATGGGCAACAAAGGATTAATAGCCTCACCGCTGGCTAGGAGTATGATTGTTCGATCATGTGTCTCTTCCAACAGGAGACAAAGTGACGACTTCCTTACAAGCTGAACAAATTTTAATGAAATTTAGCTCAGAGATAGACTATAGTCTAGAGAAGAACATAGGCTTATATTTATTTCGGTTAATTGAGTGGTTCATTTTTTATTAATTAAAAACTAACTTTCCCACCAAAAATCTTCTTCACCACTAAATGAGAAAATACTTCGATTTATTTTGTTATTTTTCGCACTCGAATGGGGTTAGGCCTAACATATTTCTAACCTATTATTTCAAACGATTCTGTTTATTTTCTTAGTGTTTGATGCAATTAAAACCAAATTTTGTTAATTAATCGATTTTTCGGATTCATTATGAAGTACTTTTGAATTAAAATAAAATATATTAATGGAAACTAAAAATTTCTATTCTGTATAGCGTTACTCAAAATCATATAGAAAATGCACGCATTGCGTCGTCTCAATTGGCGCTGAAATTCACGCATGCGCATTTCTGTTTAGGTTTCATTTCCGATAATTATTTATTCTAATTGAAGGATAATTTTAATAAAAATAATTATTTATTCTAATAAAATGATTATTTTAATAAAAAATATTTATTCTCATAATGGAGCAATTATATTATTCTGTTTAAAATCGCCTGCTTACAAATTTCCTTAAAATAAAAACTGAAAACATTTGTCCGAGCTTTTTTGAATCGTTTGTTTTTATTTAACCGTTTTTCATTTTAACATTATTTTACCATTCTAATGGAATCTTTGTGGTTTATTGTTCTTTTCATGAATTTCCCGGCAGAAAGACGTTTTATCACTGAAAAGTTTAGCGCTGTTTTTTTGTACAGAATTTCCTAAATCGTTTCCTGCTCATAAGAAAAATTAGTTCAACCGAGTAAGTGTATTTATTTATTCTTTCCAATTTATACTTAAGAAAAGCATCAATCTGTAGTAGTGAAACTATTAAAAACAGGTGTGATTTTTTTTTTCTTACGCTGTTCTTGTTTTAATATGATTCGATATTTTCTGTTCATTTCTCTTGATTTCTTTTCCTGCTATACACGCATTCCTTTCGCCTACTTTCACTATTTTCGGTCAAATTTTTTGATTGCATTCCATAGTAATGCATTTATTGATTGTTTTTCTGTGTTTCCGTTAATTTACTGCGACGTTCATTGAAACCTTATGATGGTAATGCTATTGCTGCCGTCCGCGCGACATCCGGCCATTTCCCAAAAATTTGGTGACAAACTATATTTTTGGTGAAAATGATAGTGTATTAAATATGTTCCATTGTGTGTTTTGGAATTAAATTGTATTTGTGTTAGCTATATATATTTTTCATATATGCTTATAGTGGTATATTGCCATTAGCAATAATGTAGAATTCCGTTAAATTTTCTCAAATTTATGGCGAATTATGTTTGGCGAATTATGTTTTCAATATCATTAATGTTATTACATTCATTACAAACAGGATCATTATGAAGGTTAAAACTATTTAACATTCCTAGTGTTATAATTGTTTTGCTTATTAGTCTGGCCAAAACAACATCTTCTCTTCGATTTTTGGAGCAGGGAGACAGTGCTTCAATGTTAGGGACATCTCCTAAAGAGAGGATGTGCTTACTATTTCTGTAATTAGAGATTGTGATCTGATGCGATGCTTTCTTCAGGTTCGAAATTATATCTTGCGGAGAAATCCATTCAATCCAAGGAGTATTTTCTACAATTTCTTTAGTTAGGTGATCTACAAGCTCGTTCCAAATTATATTTGAATGACCAGGAACCCATAGGAAGGATAATCTTTGATTTAGTTTTGTTAGAGTTTCAACTTCAGATGCTATAAGTTGGGTAATTTTAGCGCAGAATAGCTGTAGCGTGAGCTCAGAGCAGCTATCTGTAAGAATGAATCTTTTCCAGAAACAACGAGGATATCTAGTGCTTCAGCAATGGCTATGCTTTCAGCAGTAAAAATGTAGTTGGCAGGATGGACTCGAAACATGAATTTTTGGATAGAAGAAAAACCAACAATTAAGTTGTGCTGGAGAGTTTTGGATGCATCAGTAGCAATAATAAAATAATCAGGAAAAGAATTCTGAATGCATTCATTAAAATAGCTATTAATTTCAATCAAAGGTAGATTTTTATTTTGAAATTTAAAGTCCGTAAGAAAAATTTGAAAGTGATTAGAATTAGTCGCTGGATTTTCAGACAAGGTGATAGTTTGATTGCTAGAGACGTTTAAATTCTTGAGAATAAGCGGAATGCATTTTATTATTTTTATTTTTTTTGTATTTGGTAGTTAATTGAACTTCCCGATTATTATCGGTGTGCTCTGTTAGAAGTGGAGAATGTAAATCATTTGCTATTTGCTTAATAAAAAATTGGGAATCTTATTGCTTTATTTTTTAGAAAAAATTTCATGAGAAGCAATTTTTAAAAGCATAACATTCGGGGTCCATTTTGGGAGACCTAATTCAATTCTCAGAGCTATAGTTTGAATAGTGTTGCATGCTTTAAATTGAGTCTCGGAAAATCGGTTGATTACTGTGCAAGCATAATAGGAAATACTGAAAATACCATTATTTGTGATATTGATAATATTTTTAGTTCTGGGGCATGGTTTTTTGATGCAAATATCTTGAGTACTTTTATCTTTTTAAGCGCATGATTTCTAAGATTTGTGAAGATTATTGAGTTTTAATTCTTTTTAGAAAAAGGAATACCAAGAAATTTAATTGTTTCATTCCATTTTAAAGGGTGTCCCGCATAAGAAATACGTGGATAAGTTTCAATTTTTTTCTTGGATAATTCAGCTATTGAACTTTTTTCTGGAGTAATTTCTAGTTTCCAATAATTGCACCTTCAGTATATGTTTTCCATTATGTTTTGAATCTTTTTAATAATAATTTCCCAGGAGTGATGGCTACAAAAGGCAACGATATTATCCGCAAAGATAATACATTCGACTCCTTCCTCTATGGTTTCATAGAAGTCGTGCATGAAGATGACGAATAGAATTGGTGAAATAATACTGCCCTGAGGTAACCCTTTGTTCAATGCTCCGCTACCAGAAAGGTAGTGTCTCCAGAGAATCTGGAAAGTTCTGGATTGAAGGAAATTGAACAACCACTCTGATGTTAAAAGAAAGCGAGATTTGAATTTTGAATTTTTCTTTTCTAAAGCAAAAGAAGTTGCTTCTTGTTTCTTTATTTTTTAGAAGTTCTCTTTTCAACAGGTGTGGAGGATTTATTGCTTTGAAATCAGGTGAGACCTGTCTATTTTTTTTCATTTTACTGTTTCAAAACTTAGTAAAACTGAGCCAAACAGAGGTTACTGTAGTAGAAGAAATCGATATTTGCTGTTCTGTAAACATCATGCAATCTGCAATGTCTGAAAAATTCTTCAAGAGCGGAAAATTCACAAATGAACTAGCGTCGGGTAAATTGATTACGAAGAAATTAATATTGTAATATCGAATATGGACTCTAAATTACGAATTCTCCAAATAAACCCATTTACACTACTATCTTTCACAAAAGATAAAATTAAGCATCATGCAAATATCCAAAATATGAAATTTACACACAAGGGAAAAATCTTGTTTACAACCCAGGATCCTGTTTGTGCAGCCCAATTACTTAATTTAGACAATAAAGTAAACATTCTAGTGGCGACGGATATTTTTATGCGAAAGTATAACCTCTCGATTTCTGCTCTATAATATTCCAACAAAAGTCCCACTGCTAGAAATTGTAGAAGAGTTAAGAAAGAATAACGAATGTGAAATTGTTGAGATGAGCCGATTTATAAAACAGAATGACTCCCGAGAATCTTCACCCGAATTCATAACGCGCAAAACATCACATTTTATTTGAGTGCTCTGATTTTAATAGAGATATAGTCAATTTTCTTTGACTCATCTGGTTTTGACTTGCCTTTCCTAAAAGGAGAAATACCTCATCCAAAGTTATTTCCGTTTTTGAAGAAAATTTAAATTTGTTGTTTTATTTTTACTTACTGTTTTAGCAGATTTACGATGAATTTTATGGAAGTGAATTTAAAAAAAAAGACTCAATAATATTTTTGTTTTCGATGCAGCATATCCTGGAAAAGGATATTGCGTCCAGAAATTACCACATCCAATCCAATCATAATGAAACTTCGAACACGTTTGCCGGTAGAAGCAAAGATTTGGTTCACAAATCAAAAAATACTATTATTTTTTGACAAGCCACGGCAGTGCACAAATTGCTTTAGTTTCATGCATCCATCAAGGGTATGCGAAGAACCGAAGATTTGTCATATGTGTGGCGACATTCATGCATGCATTTGTCAATCCCCACAGAAATGTATCAATTGTGAACGCGTTCATTCGGTCACATCGATAGTGTGCCCTTTTTATATTAAGGAGAAAGCCATTTTAGATCTAAAATATAGAAACGATATCAAAACTGCCGAGGCGAGGCGAATCTAAAAGCAATCAAAGAAATCTAGTTGTGCAATAGCTGACTAAATAAATCCCCCTATTAAAAATATCGAAGAACAAATAAGTGAAAAAATGGAGACTATGATTATCAAAATGAATGAAAGGAAAGAATTTGCTATTCAAACAATGAAAATCAAAATGGAAGAGTAAGTTAACATGATCCTTGGAATTTTTGAAAAATAGGTGGAATCTCTGTCAAATAACTTAACTCTCCTGTCGGAGACATTCAGATTGCAATGCTTATTGAAAGAGGCGTGTCTGAATAACAGGTTTGTTCTTAACCCTTCAAGCGGCTGGAACGTAGAAAGTCGCTCCAAGGTGTCTCTTGAAAACCGGCAGGAACGTAGAAATCCTCTCCAACGTGTCGCTTTGAAACCGCCAGGAACGTAGAAAGTCTCCTTCATATCTGTTAACCCGGCTTCTCCGTAGAAAGTCGCCATTGCTTTCCCCCCTTAAGTGTAATAAACGAGGTGGGAGATCGACTTGTTAGAGGTCATTTTCTGGTTTCCGCTTGCAGTTAGAATTAGGGTGGCCCCTCCAATTAGGGGAATAAACTCATGAGAATAAGAAATCACTTTCTTGTAAGGATTCGCGATAACAGGACCGATTGGGGATATGAGCTGTATACTTCATTCTTTATTTCAATATTTCATTTCAAATACAAGAGAAAACTATTATACTTATTAAAGACAAGGAAACCCTCATATTTACATGCCATAATTATGCATAATAGTTTATACAAAAAAAGCGAGTTTGAATTTTCTGTACTTGTCTGATGAAATATTAAAAAATCACGTTTGAACTGTTAATTATACTTTTATTAATTAAAAAAACCTTATATATTTATTTATAAAAAAAACTTATCAATTTATTTTCATCCCAATTAATAAGCGACAAAAATATTTATTAATAAATGTTATTGTAACTATTGCTTAAACTTTGTATGTAGATTTTGGGCAAGCATTTACTACGGAAGGGAAGAAAAATTTGAAAATTTTTGGATATAATTATTTATTTATTTTTGACTTTTTAAACTTAACTTTAGAAAACGTGTTGTTAATACTTTTTATAAACGCTTTTATTTAATGTATCTAGATAAATATAGTTCTTATCCTTCTTCTGTTTTTACTGTTTAATATTATTTTTTATTTTACTAAGTTAATGCATACGTTATTTACTACTTTTTGCAAATCATATTTTTCTTTCTTTTCGGGGGGAGGGGGACAGATTGAAAAAAAAACTGCTTCTTTTATAAATATAATTTTTTTTTGGAAATTATATATATTTATAATATAAAGAAAATAATAAAAAAAGAAATATTTTTATGTTTATAAAAAATTATAAATACAAAAATATTTTTTAATTTAATTTTTCAAATATACATAAATATATGTTTGAAATCTCTATAAAAAATAAAAATATATATAAATATATAAATATAAAATGAATATAAATATATATTTGATATATATATAAAAATAAAATGAATATAAATATATATTTGAAATCTCTATAAAAAATCAAACCAAATTCATATGAGAGGAAGTTTTGTGTCTTGTGATGGACAGCTAAAAGCATAAATGAAAAAAAAATACATAGAAATAATACAGATTATTAAAAACGTTTAGTATATGAAAGAAATATATATATCTATATATATATCTTTACTTATGATAAAGCACAATGTGTGTGTGTGCGTGTGCGTGTGAGTGTGTTGGCGCTGTACAAGACAGACCGTTCGACCAAATGGTACCAAATTTGGTACATGTATACCTAGGGTACCGGGAATGTGCACCTCGGAGCCCCTTTTTTGTATTTTTAATTAAAATTTTAATTAATTAAAAAATAAGCCAAATTTTGAAGTTTTTCGCTATAACTTCCGAAAATATTATAGTACAAATTTGATTTTTACATCAAGTTAAAGCTAAAAAAATTAGCTTTTTAATTATACTGATGTGTTGACCTATAAATTAAAACTCTGTTTTTAATGAATTTTTAATTCAATTTAATCGTTTTTTTTTTCAACAATTTATTTCGCATAAAATAAAATAAAATTTTATCTTCTCGATGATATAAAAAAAATCATCTTATAATAATAGGTTGCCAATACATTTCAGTAGTTCTGATTAAAAAAATAAGTTAATTACTACGAAAAAAAAACAGAAAAATATAATTTTCTTCACGTGATTATATGAAATGAAATAAATAGGAAATGTGATATTTTTTAAACAATAAATGCAAGAGAAAAATTTTCTTGATCATTTGCAATATCAAAATTATTAATTCAATCAAAGACTTAAAATAAATAAAAATACATAATAAAAATATATTATAAAAGTGTGACAGTTTAAACAGAAAAAGAATTTTTAGAAAAGCACCAAATGATAATCTTCTGAGAGCGAGATTATTTATTAGAAAGCAAGAAATCTTAAAGGAACTTGAAGATGACGTTATTTCAAAGAAACGACGAACAAAAGGCAATTGATAATAAGTAGAAATAAAATATATTTGAATTCGTAATTTTTATTTAATTTTTTCAAATAACATGTTTTGAATTGTTACTTTTACTTATGTGAAGGAGATATATTGTGCAATCAAAGAATTCGCTTTCGTGATTGTAAATTATCTCCACATTTTAATGAATCATGCGAAATAAAAACGTATCTGCTTTCAACAAAGCATACGTAATATTAAAGCTATACTGGTTAAAGCAGGTCAGCTATTTGAAAATGCATCTTTCTTTAAACCAAGCATACGTAATAATTAATAATGCAAAATTTGTAAACACATATAAAAATAATTTTTACCCGCATATTTCGGAGACATCAAAACTTTCTACTAAAACAATATCAAGTTCTCTCCCGAGAAAAAATAAATCAACTATCATTCCAAATTAAACATATAAAAATGTCCTTTTAGGCACGTGTCTGCATAAAATGAAATAAATATGAAACATGATATTTTAAGTAAATAAATGCATGGAAACGTTTTCTGTGATATTTTACTATACATATGTTACTAATCCAATTAAATAGCTTTATTTAAGGAAAATATGGCTTTACTTCTACAAGGCATCTTCTTTAATTGGATCCCAACATCTAATTTCTTAATTTTTTTGGGATAGACAGACATGTCTTAACAAATGGTCTAAGTGAAATATAAAATTAGTAGATTGAGAGAAAAAATGCTGATGAATTACGACTTTTAAATTTTTACATATATCATCTGCTCTGTGAATCATATTTAACAAAATATTCTAGAGACAATAAGTCCTCCTTAAAATAAAAAAAAAGTTGCACTCCAATCAACATAACTATTCGATAAAAAATGGCGATTTTAGATCACTTTATCAAGATTTTAAAGAAGCCAATCAGGGTTACTCAATAATTGGCCTTGATTATGAAAATGATGATTGTTCTGAATTTGCAAGAATTGATAAAGATCAGTACTGAATAAATCAGCCATATTTGAAGAAGATAGAAATGTTTATTTATTTACTGAGAAGTTGAAATATTAAGAATATTTTACAGTATATGAATCTATAAGACCAAAGGAATTGAAACCATAATTTTTTGAAATATATTTATAAACCAAAAAAATATATTATTATTGAGATCATTTATATACATCTAAAAATAAAATTAAAAACTGAATGTTTCATTTAATTTGGGAAATGTTTGCTGAATAATTCCTTGAGATATTATAAATTATAAAAATAATTATAATGTTTCAATTTTTGTTGTGAACATAAAACTTCAACATCGGATTACTCTGCCTTCGGTTCTTAGTTTTATTTAAAGACATGCTTGGATTGAGTAAAGAGGTCTTTATATTAGTTGAAGTTTCATCACTTTATATTCCCAGTTTTCCACCTTAATTAAAAACTGAATTTTACGCGCACTGATAGAAAATCAGAGAGAGATGCGGAGTTCAAAGATAGGACAGCTTAAGGCCTACATAATAGTATAAGTGAATCATATGACTATCGAAATTTGAAGCTTAAAAAATATTTTGCTGAAAAACTTATTATGAGACCTATTTAAAATTGATTGAACCCTTTTGTCGGAATTAATATTGGCGAATCCACTGTTCGCCGAAGGCGGCTAGTTTATAATAACTGGAAAATTATTACATAAACCTTTATTTGTATTCAACAAAATTCTATTATTGAATTTCATATTGCTTTGAAGAATGAAATAATAATAATAATAATAATAATAATAATAATAATAATAATAATAATTAATTACAATAATAATAATAATAATAATAATAATTAATTACAATAATATTAATAATAGTTAATTATACTAATTATTAATAATGAATAATATTCATAATAATTAATAATATAATCAATTGTGAATAAATGTCTAATTATAATTAATACTTAGCATTAAAACAAAGTTAGTCTTAGCTATTAATGAAATTAAACAAATGCATTAAAGGCTGAATTACATACATCCTATTTGAACATATTACAAGGCTGCGAATTCAAAACTAAATGAGTACTGATTTACATGCATACTTAAAAATTAAAGTAAATGAATGTCATTACAAATAAAAAATTACTACCCAACTGGTGACACAGTGTTTTTATATATCTGTAACATTGCTGCTAATTATCAGTACCATATAAATATTTTAAAATGTCGTCTAGAAGAAATTTTAAGTCTAATAAAATAACTCTAGAAAGAATTGCTTAAAATAGATCTTATACTCCAGAACCATGCTTCAGCAGATTTGGGCATTATTCCTTGTAGTAGAAGTAAACCAAAAAGTAGATGTAGTTTTTTTATATCCGCATTTTTCCAATTTAATACTTTCGATGATGGTGTCAAATCGGATTTGTTGAAAAAGGCTTCAACATATTTATTTGTTTCTTCCATAATGTAACTTATCACTGTGTTACAATATATATATATATATATATATATATATATATATATATATATATATATATATATATTCTGAAAAACATCATCGGATGATCTAAGTTCCAAAGGAAATTTTTTACCGATGCTCTGATACTAGGAGTCGAGGCAAATTGAAAATTTGGAGGAGCAGGAGAAGGTGCTTGCACGTCAAAAGGACACCTACAGCGAGCTACATTTAAAGTATCAACATCAGATTCATTTTCCGATGTAGAGTATTAATCTTCAGAAGATAAAAATAATTCATCATAGTCATAATTTGAATCCATATTAAGCTCAACAATTTTCGCATAAATATAATGTTAATTAATTTTAGTGCAAGAAATCAATAGTAAATTTCAGTAATATATTAAAGAAGCTGGATGATATGTACTTCATTAAGGCAATCAACACTTATTTAATTAAAAAATATTCGTAAGGTCTGCTCAAGTTCCCTAAGCAGTTCACTCGAGTTTCTAGACCTTTCAAAAAGAAAATTATAGCCAGGAAAAATTAATAACCTTTGGAATTAAAATCTAAAAATAAGAATCCTATTGAATGCTTACATAAGTCAAATTGTTATAAAAAAATACCAATTAGAATTTGAACATGCGACCAATATGAAAGCAGAGGCAGTTAAAAGGGATAACGGATTTATTTAGAGAGCCCTTTGCCTTCATGTGAAAGAGCTTTTTATCATACCAGAACATGGTATTGTTTTTGGGATGAGGTTTTTGGCATCAACAAAAATCCGTAAGCTAAAAATAAAAATTTTACTATCTGCACGATTGATGTAAAATATACTTCAATTAGATTAATTAATACACAAATTTCCAATTAGTTAATTTATTTTTTTAGAGTTACAACGGAAAATGTTTAATTAAAATTTTTATCATGCTTTAAGAATTAATAAATTACGAAAATATTAGCTTTTGAATTTTTAAAAGATATTTGTGAATATTTTTTTAGCTTTGATAAAAAAATAATTACAAATGATAAGAAGATTTTAACATCAAGAGAACTCCAATGATGCATCTATGGCTAGACCACCAATAACTTGCTGATTTACCACACCATGATTCCCAAACCCAGATTTTACAAATCAATTCTATGATGTAAAAATTCACGATCCTCTGTATTTTCTCTCTCTTTTTTTTCTTTATATATATATTAATTATGATTTAGTACAATATTCTATTTTTTGTATTTTAAGCCAGTTTTCTCCCATCTGAGTTTTATGACTGGAAGAAAATATCACTTAAATGAAAAACTCTGATCATCCTTCACAAACAGGAAAAACTATTATCGATTCATTAATATCTATAATTTGTTGTTTGTTTTATCTTAATTAATGAACTAAAATTTGTAGCAAGTATTTTTATTATTTCAATGAACTGAAGACCTAATTTTTCACTCACGGTTTTTAAACGTTGCTGAAGTTATGATTACGTATACTAGAATGTTTATTATTATTATTTTATTGAGCATCCATCTTTTGAAATTCACATGCAGAGAAATATTGTAAATAATTTTTTTTTACTATCCAAACATGATGAACATGGAAGAAACGTTCTGAAAGCGGCAATTCTTAATTGGTCGATACTTGCAGCTAAGTCTCCTTTTTATCTACAAGATTTCACAATTTACGAAGCTTCACAAAAATTCACAATGTTGTAATTTAATAAAATGGGTACAATTGAAATTTTGATTTCATTGCTGAAGTTAAATGAAGAAAAGGTTTTTAGCATTATTTGTTGGCAGAGAAATGCATGGATTTATGAAAATATTACTGCCCAAACTGTGAGTAATTTTTACAAATAATTGGGACAAGTTTAAGAATGATATAATAAATTGACATTCAAAATATTCACGTACTAAAAATAAGAATGAAATGATAATTTTAAAACGATATAAGCCATTTTAATAAATGGAGTCTTTATTATTTTTCTTATTTCAATACTAAAATTAACTTTAAAAACTTATTATCTCGACTTACATCTTAATTATTTCAAAATAAGATAATAAGTCAAAAATATTCAAATTAATAATATCTTAATAAACATATTATAACTAAAATATTCACTTGCTGTACATTGACAAAGGATTGTTTTATTAAAAAAAATTGAAAAAAAAAGTATCCACATTTTTATTTTAAAATTTTTGATAACAGCTATATATTTTCCAAAATGATCGTAGTATTTTTAATATTAAGTATTACCAAATAATTAATAAATTTTTTATATTTTATTTTAATCAGGGTACCATATATATCCTTTTATTTTCATTTCCCAATGCCAAATATGTCAGCAAAATGCTTAAAACTAAATATCGGAAAAAACTAAAGTAAAATTCTCTGTGTGTTGGCAAAAAGAAAGTATTATGTTCGTAATGCAATTTGATGAATGATAATTCCTCTAAATAATTCATTAAACAAATTTTTCTATTTTTTATACAAATGTATAAAATCATATTGCTGGATTTTTTATTTATTTATTTTTGAACCAATTCTATTTTCTGAAAACATTACAGATTAAAAGAGAAGCTCTTAGTTCTCACAGCGAAAACCAAATTCTTATCTGAAAAACCGCATGGTAATTGTCCTGCTTCGACAGATTTACGACTCAATTTGTCACTTTGTTCCCTGGGACACACTCACAATTCCCCGTATTTCGGGAGGTATGATTGTTGAAATGCGGGGAAGATTACCCCCCCCCCACTGTTACTGCTCGGGGGGAAGTAAAAACATACCAGGCCGGTTTAGGAACGATGTGCAAATTTCTTTTCTTGTAAAATGTGTTCAACCTTTATTTTGACCGCTGCCGTTTTAAGAACATTCTTACGCTAGACAGCCGACGCTCGATGGGTTAATAGTGTCAGGATTTGGACAAAAGGATTGCTTTCCCCTTTTGCGGTTATTTCAGCACTGCGGAGTTGGTTGATTAGCAGATCTCATGTTGCGAGTGACAGCTGTTGCTTATAGCAGTCTTACAATTTCTAAGACCGTGTTTCTTTCAGTCGATCGAAATAACATTGATTGAAAACGAAGAAAATATGATTGTGTTTTAGAGGATTTCTGATTATTTCATGAGACAATACATATAATTTAAATTAGAAATAAATTATTTTGTATTTAATATGATAAGAATCTAATTTTTATGAATTGAAAGTGTTCGTCTATTATTTTTTCATTGTAATATGTTTCACAAAATTTTTAATTCCCTCGTTTTGTGAAATTTTATTACAAAGATATCACCTACAAAGAATGTACATTCGACCCCTTTCTCGATGGTTTCATTGAAATCATACATAACGAAAGCGAATAGAATCGTTGAAAGACCTCTGCACTCTTTGTTCGGTGGGAGTGCCTCCATAGAATATGGAATGGATTGCTAAAAGTTGATTAACCACTTTCTATGTTGACTGTTGTACCATTTAAAAATAAGGCTGTCGATATGAGCAGAATCGTACGCACATTTTATATCGAGATTCACAGCAACGAAATTTTTTTTCTTCTGTTCGTGAGCTATGGTGATTTTTGCCTGAATATTGTAAATCGCAGTTTGATTATCACTGAAGGATATGAAACCATGTTATGTATTGTGTTGTTTGTTGTTGTTGTTACAAATTCAATAGTAAGTGATACGTTGATTGAGGATACGCTCCAAGATTTTGCAAAAAATTGAGTTAGGGCAATATGTCGATAGGAACAAACTTTGGTTTTGTCTTTGTTTGGTTTCAGAATCGGAATAATTAAAGCGTGCTTCCATTGTTTGGGGATGTCAGCTGAATCAAATTGGTGTTTGTATAGTTTCAAAATAATTTGAAGTTGATTATTGTTGAGATTTTTGAACCAGATATCTGGAATATTGTCAGCTCCAGGACTAAAGTCTCTAATTTATGGATTGCTTCATGAAGTTCCCAAATTTCAAATTTTCTTTTGAAGTAGGACTTTATTCCAGATACATACAAGGGTATGGATTCCATATTTGTATTTTGATTACAAAAAAGTCTTTGCAAATAATTCACTTTGATGAGCAGAATCGAATATATAGTGATTGCTTTGTACAATAATATTGCTGTGTTTAGAGTTCGGATTTGAGTGATTTGAAAGTTTATTTAGAATTTTAACGAAACTTTTTGGATTACAAGATAATATGTACATTTTTTCCCAATATTCTTTTTTCGCCTTTACGCACACACACACTGTGGGTCGAACAGTCTGGCCTGTAGAGCGCCAACACACACACACACACACACACACACACACACACACACACACACACACACACACACACACACACCACACACACACACACACACACACACACACACACACACACACACACACACACACACACACACACACACACACACACACACACACACACACACACTGCTTTTTACATATGAAAACAGGGGATAACAGCTATTGTTGCTATAAATCCCAATATCTTACTTCTTTCAAATCATTGAATATTTTTACCTTTGTACTTAATCAAACGCTTCGCTTAGCTAACTAACGGATCAGCAAAGTATTATTAGATATGTTCTGAATATAGATCACCACGTCATCAAAAAAGTCTTTCAATCAGAAAAAAGATTATATAATAGAAATAAAAAATAGGTGTGAAAAAGGGTCAATTAAGTGCACAATCGTGGTAAGTAATCGTATAAGATTAATGTGCGGTTTCTCGTAAAGCACATCAAAAACAATAAAAGTCTGCAAACAGGAATGCTAACAAACGACTTTTAAAGTAGAAATAAAAACAAAACCATTCCAATTATATTTGGCAAGAAATTGCTGCAAAATTTTTTCATTTTGGGCAGCCGCTTATTAATTTTAAGTCTAACCATAATCTTAATGACTTCCCATCGGAAATCGATACCCGTGCCATCCAAAACAATTATTGTATAAAAAATACTTTTTATATTATCCTATGATTAAAAAGTTATTTTTTAATGATATAAATTTCATATCCCACTATTTTTTCTTTACTTGTAATAATATTTTTAATTTCATATATTACCTGAAAAATGTTTTAAAATGTTATGATGGAATTCAAATTCTCCATGAAAAGTTCAAGCAAGGGCTTTTGCAAGTCTTTCAATCGGTAATAAGGTTTTCAATTCCGCATTTATTTCGTACTATGTAACTCTTTGTAATTTGCAGTAACGTATTTTGATTTAATACATGCTTTTTAGGCGTATTAAATTATTAAGGTGTTCCCAAAAGTTTCTTTCCTATTTCTAATATGAAATGAATACGCAATATTTACTGTTTAAGATATTATTATTATTTTTTATTTAAGAGCTCCTTTTGCTTTTTTCCCTTCTTGCATCTCTTAAGAAGCCTCATTATGCCTTTTTTTCGAAAATTGTTGTGTTTTGGACAAGAAATAATCCTTTAAGGTGCATTTTTATTTTGCTGATTGATTTAAAGCGCTTATAGCGGTGAGAATTTTTCAAGGACAGAAAAAAGCAGTAATCAGATGAAGCGAAATCTGGGGAGTGTGCAGGATACGGTAAAACATCCCAACTGAGCTGTAAGAGCTTCTCTCTCACTCCTAATGCAACATGTAGCCAACCGTTGTCCCGATAAAAAATGCCGCCTCGTAGGTTTATTAATTCTGACCAGCTGATGACAGTATTTCGTAGAAATTATTGTTTCATCCTGAGGAAGGATTCCGTAGAAAATTTCGCCTTTCCAATCCCACCAAATGGACAAAAGAGCTTTTGGGGAGTATAGTTCCGGCTTTGAAACTGTTGAAACGTTGTGACGACTGAAACCGATAACATAGACGGCTAACAGATAATAAAGCATGTGTGCACAAGCAGATCCAGATAATCCCATTCATAGCGCGATGTGAAAGAAACCTTTGGGACATTTGAATAAAAGATTAAATGTTTTTAAAGAAATTTATATAAGCTTAATAATTAACAGCCTGAAAACTCAATAATTTTGCCGTACAAACTGTTCACCAAACGCGGCTTGTAACATAAAACTAATCTATAGCCCCACCAATAAGTTATTGGTAATATGTAATTATTATTTAAGCAATCTAAAACATTTGTGTTAAGAACTATTTTGATTCGAACAAGCATTATGAGAAGGTGAAACAGTCCTACAAATAAAGGAAGAGGACATAGAAAATGGTACGGCAAATTTTACGTCCTTATGCACATTTCTTCCTACATATTATTGCCTCTGATAGAGGCATTATAGATAAAAAAAGAAGCAAAAATAAAGTTTTTGAAGGATACCGAAATAAATAAAAAAAAGTATAAAAGTCTCTCCTAATCATCACTACATTAAAAAAATTCGTTTGGCAAGGCAGTGTTTAAAAAGAAACAAAATTCGAAGCGATGTTCGAAAAATGGTGGCTGTCATTTTCATTTCTTGGCGGAGAAAACTGGAAAAAAGTCTTTAGCTTTTAACAAATCCTCAAAATGATTCGATTTGTGGAATTCCGTGCTCTTAGCAGAGTACCGAAGTGGTAATCCCCCTTTTAGATGCCCCATTCCGAAATAGAAGGCGAAAGGAGAAAATGGAAAGAGAAAAGTAATCCCGTTGGTGGTTGGGCTTAGTAAATTTTTAACATACAGGAAAGAAGAAGAATTTTTTTTCTTCTTCTTTGGGATTATAAGATAAAGCTACTGCAGCTAGATGGCTCTTTTACTGATTTCAAGGACTTCAACTAGCTGAGACCAAACTATCTTATTTAACGTGAACTTTTAATAGACTTGCATGATATGAAACTATTTTTTAAATGTATTAAAAATCAGAAAGATTTTTTTTAAAAAAAAGCAATAATTCGCTGTGGCAGAAGCATCTTTTGAATACGGAACACTATTAAAGTTCTAGAAGAAAATGTAGATATCGAAAAGATCATATTTTAATTAAAAGAAGAAATCCACTTTTTCAAAAAATAGCCTTCATTCACGGCCAGTCGGTATTCCAACAATATTAATTGCATTTAATCTAACCTCTTGCGCTATCAGTTAATTAGCAGAAATGTGTGCCCATCCTATCTAAAGAAATCTCAAATAAGCATTAAGTAGCACAGAAGCGCAGAGAATTAAGTAGACGTACGCTGTACGTTATTTTCAGTATAGGAGAAAATTTCCAATGACGTACATTGTACGTCAAAATAGCACATGAGGTTAAATTTAATTCCTTAGGATACTGTTTTTCATAATTTTCTTAACAAAGAGAAATTTGCCTTAAAAACTAAGAATCATATTAATATATTACTATTAAAAATTAGAACAGCTATAATAACGTTCCGTTTTAAAGAAACACTAGGGCTATTTTGGGATCGTTGGGATGAATCTCGTAATTTTGAGCATCGGTCAAACGAGGTTAGACGATTGCGGTAGTTTGGGACTTCATGTAATCATGCGACCAATAATTATATGGATTTAAATCTGGGGTCAAGCATGACGGAAATGAGGGCTCCTCCCCAAATTATGTGACCGAGAGATCTTTCACTCGTGTAGCAATATAGAGTGGAGCTAGAAAAAGACAAGTAAGTGTCATCCCAACAAAAATACAATAATGGAGTTGAATCAAACAACGTATTACCTTTTGTTTTCTCGCATATATAATATAGAAAAAATATTATAACCACCAAAGAGTTCGATCTCAATATTTTGACGAATATCCAGCGAAAAACTTCCTTGAGTTGGAAAAACAAATTTTTGGAAAATGTTCTCTGCTATCTGGGACAAAGACAACTCAAAAACGTTTTGAGCTAGACTGATGATATTTATTATATGATCTACTGTAGATTTCTATAAAATTTTTGACAAAATCCGTTTCGAGAGAATTTGTTCGGTTGCTCAAATATAAATTAATGCCATAACAACAAAACGAAGAGAACTGTATGGGTAAAATTTAGTATTCCTATTCAATATTTAATGTGTAGAAACTTATCAAATTTTGTGCTTAAAACCCCCTTAGGTACCGTGTCCCCTTAGCAAAGGAGAGGCCAAATATAAATTTCAACTTTTGGAAACATGTAAATATGATAATTCAAAAGCGCTGTGACTTAAATATTTCAAATTGGATAAGAGATTTTGTGGCTACACTTGTAATTTTGTATCACATTTTTATTACAATCGGTTAGAAAATAAAGCATCCAAAGCATAAATTTGATTTTTAAACACAATTATTCGCATGCCAGGGACGAACCACCAAGTAAAATTCGAAAAGGAAGGAATGATAGGTACAATAAAATGGTTAATTAATTCCAAAGGAAAATACTTTATAACTACCGTAATCCAGTCCCATGAGCAAGAATAGACGAGAAAATTTTGGGAAGACCACTACTACTGGCTCTTTTTTTCTATTAAGATAAATAAGAAAATAAAATAAGATAGAACTTGCCTAATGTACATGGTTTCATTTACTAAATTATAACTTTTTTTAAAAAAAATTCGCTGTTTTCATTAATTTACATGTGAGCAATAAAAAATTTTTTTTAAAAAAATCTTGGGTGAAACGGAAATTTTTAAAGACATGATCAATACAAGGAACTTCAGATATAAAACAAAAGTTTTAACTATTTTAAAAATAATTTTTAAACTACAGAGTGTTCCAGAAAAAGGACAACGGTCTGTCCGATATACATTACTAGAAAGTACAGAATTTCTTACAAAAAAGATTTTATAAATGGAAATTCAAAAAATAGTCTAACGTTATACATTTTTCAAATTTTAATGTCTTTTTCCTATCCTGATTTTAATTGACATCATCTTCGACGACCATCCATTTTTTTAAAATTAATAAATGCTCACAACTTAGGTGACAAAGTTCTTTATTATTCTGCAGCATACCTCTTTGTCTAAAATCGTTTTTCAGGATTGTTTCACCTATTTTACTGTTACTGGCCTCAGAAATGTTAGTGTTACACGTTAAGTAAGAAAGTTATCCATATATATCCCGTGAAACTTTGGATTTTCCCCAACAGAGGGCAAAGATTGCAACACACGTTTAGACAGTAGCTCCATAAACTTCCCTTCGGCATTTCTATGAGGAATAATTATGAAGAAATATTCATTATAAGATATCAACATCCAGAACCTGTATCCGAATTTCACTGGTTTATTTTTTGTGTACATATTACAACCATGTTTGCCAAAACAGCAAGCCATTCTTTCGTCGATTGTTACATTTTCTGAAAATATTCCAATTATTGCAGTGTAATATAGTTTTTCTGAAAGTGATGGAATTTTGTAATAAATATCTTATTAGTTGTTGACCAAATTATCATTCAAATGTAGCAATTTTTTATGTCACTGCATTGTTTCCACACTTTAATTACAACACCTGTGCCAATGTCCAGAGCATTTCCCCCCCCAATACATTTTTTCACTGGTAAAATGTGATAACCACAGTAAAAATGATTGCCTCTAAACTTGTCGATGTCACTTTCGTTGAATTCAAAAGAATTGTCTTTTTTTTTATTTATATTAATTTTGTATTTATACGCGATATCATATCATTATCTATCACGTGAAAAAGTTCAACCGGAGTTTTCCCTAATATTGTATCTTCAATACGTTGATGATCTTGAGAGGAAAAAGAGCATGATGAAAGCGAAAATTCGTAGAGCATGGGAAAGAGAATGGAAAAAATTTCCATTCTTTTCATTCAGGTGGTTTTGTATCAAACCTAATTTCTTCTTAAATATTCGACGAAACCTCTATAATTCTTGCAGTATCTTAGGATTAACACATATTTCAGATATAATATAATTTATAAAATAATCGTCTATTAGTTTTTCTTCGCTGACTGTATTTGGTTCCAGTGAAGTAATTATCATTTTAAGATAATCAAATTCTTCATCGGATGAAGAATTCATACAATCAAGAGCTTCCTCCCCTGTTCGAAATTTCTCGACCTGTTCGCAACAACAGAAGTGGTCAGCAAACTTGGAACTACAAAATGAAACAGCAACTGAACTAATGGAAAAACAAGAAAGCATTAAAAGAAAGTTTCACAAACATATGTTCAAAAGTAGTTGTTTTTCGAAGAGGACCAATACCAACGGACATTCCAACTTTTTGTTGATTCCAACCCCCTAGTATGAAAAGATTAAAAGGTACATTGTTGCCTGAGTTTAAAGAATGTGATCTAGAACTATAAGAGATTTTTTTTTAGAAAACAAGTATTATAAAAGACAATTTTTTAAAATCAATTCCTTTTAGGCAATTAGAATTTTTTTTATTTTAGCTACTTTTAATTAAATAATAACAATTGTTGTTCTTCTTATGTTCCGCTTTACAACGAAAGGCAGGATGCAGCAGTTTCTGAGGGTATGACCCCTGACCACCCGAGACCAGAAGTCTGACTTCCAGTTTACACACGTAACAAATCCTTTTAACGGGGCAGACTTCATTCATTCATTCACAAATCGCAATTTAGATCTGAAACAGAAAACAATTACCTCTGACCCAGTACATCAAATGGTCTTACTCGCGATATGAATAGCATTGTGACCACTGCAGATTTAATGTTCACAATAC
>JAOUZG010042458.1:183577-215452 GCA_026289955.1 Argiope argentata
TCTATCTATCTATCTATCTATCTATCTATCTATCTATCTATCTATCTTAAAGCGAAAAATGTAAGGTTGTTTTACATTTTTGCAATTTTTATGATTCTTTATAGTACCGATGAATGCTTTAAATTAGATAATGCAAGAATAACTCTCCTGCACGATGCTCAAGAGAGTTATTCTTGCCTTAAGAGGTCGAGGCTATTGAAAATTATACAAACAGAAAACATGAAATCTTTAGGTCAGACAAGAATGCAATGAAAAGTAAATGTTATGTGAAGATGCGCTGATGAACGTGATTTTATATTCTTCTTTTAATAAATATTCTACTTTTAATCCACTTATTAAGTAATTTTACTTTGTGCATGAAGCTTTCACATATCAGATGGAAAAACTTTCGTTACCTTACTTGATTAGCTGGAGTTCTATATAAAATTTTTAATATTTGATATGGTTGTGAATGTTTTCGATGGCTCTGCTGACTAATGGTTATAAAATAATGACTTTATTTGGAAATGAGCATTTTTACTAAATTTATAGTTTGATCGTTGTCCACTTTTTGGCATTTAATCCCTATCATACGGTTCATAGAATTCGGAAACCGAATGCATTTCAGACGCGTTTCCCCCCGGCCAGTTGAAACGAACATTTGACGTAGAAGTACAATTGTGTCACCCCAAATCAAGTTATAGATTTTGTTTTCACATTAAAATGTTTCAAAATAGGCCGACAGACGGTTAATACCTTGTTGGGATTCATTCAAATTGGGATAGGGGCTTCCGACACAATAGATATTAAATCTGTTCGCTGAATTTCATTTATCTAGCTCGCTTAGCTTTACATTTAACGTGTTTACTTATATTTGGAGAGCCGAGAAGACAGACTCTTGTGCATGGATTTCGCTCAAGATTTGATAGAAATCTACAAATTTGTTGTAGAAACCGTATATAAAATTTCCTTCCCCTATCTCAAAGCGTTTTAGAGTAATATCTGTTACAGACAGACATAACGACAAAAATGTGCTTTTAAAACCGAGGGAGACTAGAATGCGGAGATTCTTCACAATGGAGAGAAATTTTTAAAAACCCTGCTTAATTTATATAACATTCGAAGAATATTTGTCTATCTTTGCTTTCAAATTTATTTCCTTTGAAATATCTTCAACCTGTTTCACACCACTAATCAGTGTGTGTGTGGGGGGGAGAGCGTGAAATGTTCTTAAATTTTCCAAGAAAGGTGTTATTCAACCTTTAGAATACAACGAAAATTGTGAATATTGGTCAAGCGGTAAAATTATACACAGAATTTTATTTATCTAGGCGTTGCACATTTCAATTCTTGCGTTTACTTTCATACGAATATATGTATATATGCCTTATGTATATATGTATGTATGAATCTATGTCTAACAGACGATCTATCTGTGAAGAATACAAAATTGGATACGGATTAACAATTCGACTGTTTAAATTCTGAATGCATTTATCTCTTTGTGTATTGAATTTATCGTATTCACTTGCACTCGGTCAGACAAATAAGCTTACTTAAAATTGATCTTTCTCAATATATGAGAAAAATATATTTAGAGCTGAAATTTGATATTCTAACTTGTCAAATTTCGTCGATTCAACTTGAAGCACTTCTGTAATATCCTGCATCTTGGAAAATGGACCTAATCCCAAAGTGTAACTCGGACAGTTTTGAAATAAGAAGATTCCTCAAAATTTCGAGATCGCAATCCTTGAAGGTTCAAATATTTTCGCTTTGCATATTCAGTACAGAGGAAGTAAAATGAACTAGAGAAAACTCGCAACTTGGCAGAGGATTAAAAACGTTCCCTCTACATAGAAAACATTGCCAACAACTATTTAGAAAAGTGTCTATTTCCCACAGTGCGAGGCAAAACCGCAAAAGTCCATTACCGATTTCGATTTCCCACAAGAACCTTTTAGCTTCACCTATTCCGATAGCGGTCATGAGAGCGCTGGATTAAGCAATCCTCCACTTCAGATTCTTATCTAAATAGGACAACCCCATAGACATTATTCGAAAACACCTAAAAGGGTTGACGAGGGCAATTTCACTCTGAGCAGCATGGAATGGAATCTCGTTTTCTCCGCATCTTTCGAAATAGAATCATTCGAATGGTCTTATAGTGAGAAGCCCAACAAAGAGTGAAGAAAAGGGTGAATAAATCTGGGAACGAAAAACTTCGCTGACGTTTCTCCAGGAAAAAAGAGAAAAAAGTGTTCTTTATGATTTCGATAAAAGTTTCTAAAAATAAATGCACAGCAAAATTCTGTTACAGAAAAAAAAATCTGGAATTAAATCGACGATATTAGATTATAGTGCCATTTTGAAAGAAATTTTCAGAAGCGTTTTTCAGCAAGCCTTTTCTTGGTTTACAGAAAGCATGTTGATCATCAAACCCTTAACAGTTTTGTTTCTTTCATTTTTTTATTAAACGCCTTTGGTGATTAACTGTTTCGCAGATTATATTTGTTGTATATCTCAATTCAGTTTTTTAATTCATAACTTCCTAATTATGATTCCTACTAAATAATATTTTTATGCATCAGGTGTTCATAGGCTTTATGCTAATCGTCTTTTGTATACTTTATTCATAGTGTACATGAGCCTTTCTAAGGGAAAATCGGACTATTAAAAACGTAATTATCTGTCTCGTCTATAACTTTCATGATAATGCAACTTCTCTTTTTACCTGTCCAATAAACTGTATGAATATCGTTTAGAGTTTGTAAAGTTACATCTCAGCACAGTTAGTTCCCTCGTAGGAAAGATAGTTTTAGAATCATCTCTATAGGATGATCATCGGATGTCAGACCAATGACCAAGGAACTTAGGAGATTAAGTATGAATTTGGAATTTTTGGCAAATAGATGATTCTGGAATCTTCGAGTATTTTTGGCGAAGTACCAATATCAATCGACTATGTTTGATTACTCGAGAACCTTCTCTGCAGTGTTTCGGAAGCTATGAAAGATCGACAGTCCAAGTTGAAGTCAACTGTGTAGAGTCGCATAGTGAAGTCAACGATGAATTAGTGGGATCAGTCCTGTGAAGCCGAAGCGCTGAGTGAAGCTCAAGTGATTATTAGATTTAGGATTGGTATCATACACCGAGTTTTGGAGACAAATTGAAGTAGCTTCGAGTCTTGCGCGGCCGAACTGTAGTGAACTGGCAGCTTAGCACAGAAAAAGCGAGGAGACGGTGGAGAATAGCAGGCGTTTGGAAAGACATTAGAGAATAGCTACGTAGATTCTTTCCTCCTGCTGAGTTCTATCCAGTCGCATTTTGCGTTGTGGTTGTTGTTTATTACCGATTACTCATTATGGGCGGCTAATTGTGCTGCTATGTGTTGCTTGTGTATATCTCGGCTATACTTTGTCGTCTTTGTGTTAATTATAACAATATTAAACAGAATTTTTCATTCTTAATTTTAAAAAAAAACCCAAAATCAAACATTTAAATATTTGGTAAAGCAATGGAAATTAATTAAATTTCAAGGAATCATTGTAGTTGTCCAGAATTAGACACATTTATTTTTGTCAAAATTCAGGGAGAATATTTTCCAGATTACTTGATTGACATCATTAAGAAGGTTTAACATTTTGAAACGATGCAGAACTCCTTTCCATGAAATAATATTTTCAGCTGTTATCGTGGAAAAATTTCCAAATTTAGCTTAATTTTTAGTTAATTAAAATTTCAGAAATAATGCCCCTCCCCAAAGTATAAAACAAAATTGGTAGCCTTTAAATAAACCTATCTGCTTTTATTGCTACAGGATCCAGACACATCGTGAGCTTAGAAATAAACTAAATAGTGACGAACTCGGTCCCTTAGTTGCAATGGAGAGATTATGTCATGATACTTTTCCAGTGGAAAATGTATAGTGATGTATAGTTCTAGAGATTTCAATGAAAATTATGTAAAGGGCTGTGAAAAAATTGATTATAAGCTTATAATTAATTTTCTTATGAATTAAAAAAATCAACCTTTGATTGAGGCATTGGGAGAGGAGGTAATCATCGTTTTTATAATTATTTTTAAATATATAGACTGAGGATATTTAAAATTTATTGACAGCCTCAAAATATATGTATTTAAAACATTTAGTTAATTCTGTAACCATTAAATATTTTAAACACATTTAAATTATTAGTCAAAGCATTTAAAATATTTAATAAAATCCAAATATATTGTGTGGAGATAAAAAATTAAACGGACGGGAAAACACACTTTTGAAGGAAAAGGAAAAATATAAACGCATTGTGAAAAAGTACCTGTAATTTGTAACCTCGTCAGGACGAATATTTTCTGAAAACGCTTATAAAATTAATATATATATATATGTATGTATGTATGTGTGTAAACTGTGAAAAGGATGGAGGATGAATTCAGGAAGAAAGGTTTCTGATTCAATACCTTGCACTCAAGAAAGGCGGCGAACGTAAGGGCTGCATGTAGAACACGGAAGGGTAATAATGATGATCGAAAGATTATTTTGCATTTTGAAATTATAATGACATCACGAAAAATATTTAAAAAGCAACACTTAAAGTATTGAAATCCTAATGACAAAAATATTAATTATTATAGAAGAAGCCGTCAAAATCTGTAATCCAGAACATTTAAAAGTATTTTTCCGGATGAGTGTCATCATCGTAGGGGAAATTCTAAATTTTTTATTTGGCTACAAGTCAGTGTTTTTTTCGTTTAAACCCACTAATTTAACGGTATGAGGGTAAAATGCAGTCTGAATAAAATTCACATATGGGATTGTTATCTTCGCATTGTATTTACATTTTATTAAGCTGGATTATAGAAAAAGTCAATGAATTGGGATCTGCAATTTTTATAATATTATAATTATAGTGTTAATTACATTCTGATTTTTCGATCAATTACAAATTAATGCTAACGTTTTCTTTCAAAATTTTTCTTATTTTATATTCTATATGACATTTTTTTTCTGCTAGCGGTTCTCTACTTTTTTAGTAATTACATCTTTGTTTAAATATAAGTGACATCATGAATAGAAAAAAAATGTTATCTATCTTCTATTATAATAAAAATGCAGCTCGAAATGCGTTGCTAAGCGCAAAACTGGAGAACGGCTCGACCGATTCGGCTAATTTTTATTTTAATATTTTCGTTAAAACACGAGGATGGTTCTTATGGAGAGAAAAAATTAAAAAACTGCGTGGAAAATAGTTAAAACGACTCTTTTCTTACTTTCCCGCCAAAAATCTTCATTCCCTTCCCCCACACCAACTGAGTGAGATAGCAGGAAGTAATAAATTATGATTTGTTTAGAAAGAAATACGCGAAGTCAGTTGGTTTTCATTCATAGATAACGGGAAGTTTAAAAAAGAAAGAAAATACTTGCTTTTATGCAGCTGATAATACTGATTAAAAACATTCTTCTCAACGGACGTGAATATATATTAAACGATTCTTTTTTATTAATTTTTTTTGGTGTTTAGTCTGTATGGATATTTTATCTATTCCTGCTCAAAATAAAGTCTAGGCAGCGAAGAAAAAAGTAAGAAAAGGAAAAAAGGATTTGTAGGAAGAAAAGTTATAAAGAAAAAAAATATAGAAAGGAAAAAAAGGACTTGTAGAAAAAAAGGAAGGGAAAAAAAGAAAAGAAGGGTGTGTGTGTCACTATTATTTCCTCTGAGCGCGGCATTTTTCAAGCTGTTTTTAAATTTTCGCATGTCTTGAAAACCAACTGTTGTTAGCGTTGTGTAACTGTTGTTAGTGTAACTTTATTTGTTTAGTGTATTTACATTTAGACCCATGCCACCTATAAGACGCGGGCGTAGCAATTTGGACCGTAGAACTAGAAATGCTACAAACCAAGCTAATTTTCTATCTTCTTGGACTGCACAGCAACTTGAAGAACGAAATGAAATTGAAAGGATTAGAATATTAGAATCACTTGCAATGAGTCGTGTTCAAGCTACTTTCAATATTTCACGAGAGGCATTCAGCTACGATGTTTCAATTGACTACAGTTCCTACCAGTGCGTTGCTATTGGATCTATGAACTTAGTTTGCCCACATTGTAAGGCATTGGAATACAAGAATGAAGCAAATGGATTGAGTTGCGCAAATGGCAAAGTGAAATTAGTGCAATTGGTTCGGCCACCAGAGCCATTGTACTCATTGGTTTCAGGAAATGGTACGAATTCCATACACTTCCTTACAAATATACAAAAATATAATAACTGTTTCCAAATGACTTCCTTTGGGGCAACAAATATATTTCGTGACAATTTCATGCCAACTTTTAAGGTAACAAGACTTATTTTAATTTTTATCATGTCAGAAAATTATTTTATTGTTGTTGTTCTTAGGGATAAAAATTCTTTTTTATACATTAATGCAGCATTAAGAGCTCTTAATGTGTTTATTTTATTCTTGAAAGGATTTATGTATTAAACGATTCTTTTTATTTTCTAAGTGCTGTGAAACACGTACGTACGTAATTAGGTTACAAAAGCCCAATAACTTGAGACAGTACGAAGTCTGTCAGGGCAGCTAGTTTATAATAAATTCGTTTATTATACACAATTTCATATCTTTGTTTTTTTACTTTTAATATTACTATACATTTACATCCAAAGAGACTAAAAATACTTTTTTTCTCGTTAATGAATAAGTGATAATCGGATACTACTATCAAGATAATCGCCTACCTAGACAGATATATCTTCTGGTTATTAATATTGGAAGTATAAAGACATCAGGAAAACATAGAAGGCAGAGGATGTCAATTACGACCAATATTTAAAAATTCTTATCTTCACAGTCAGTAACTTTAGTGAAGCAGCTGTGTATTAAATATGTAAATGTTATTAAATATGTAGAATGGGCAAATTGATTTGCCCTCATGCCTTCAAAATATTTTTTTCCCTATCTTTTCAATGCATTTTTTTTTACTTTTACCTTCTCGATTTTATTCAAAAAAAGTTAACATTCGCTAAAATTTTAAATTAGGTGAGTTCTTAATTTTATATCCTGGTACTTTAAAATTCGACGAAATTTGGAGTGTTGGAAACATATTATTAAACATATTTAGGAGATATTAAAAAATTAGTTTTTAAAAATCATTTTGTATCATATTGCTTTTAAAACTTTTATCGTGTTGATGACAAGAGAATAAGAAAATGGCAGGAAACTTTTAGATTTCAGGTTCTCTGCCAAGTTTTAAAAAGTTTCAATTTTACATCAATCATTCTTGAGCAAACTGAACTGGTATTGCTATCATTCAAGTTGCTTCTCTTAATTTGAAACTCAATATTTGTAACTTATTAGCTGTCTTCATTTACTCGTAAATTAAGTACACAAAGCTTCGTAACCGTAAAAAAAATCGATTCTGAGATAATAACGAATATCTAAGCGGCAAACTATTCTAAATCGGGTTGGAAAAACTGGTATTTTGTACATCTCTTGTAAACATCGTAGTCCAAAAGAAGTTTGGCAAAATATCTTAACATTAAAAAGTATGAAACATCCGCTGAAATCTTCTGATGAAAATTGTTAATCCCTCTATCTGAGTTTGCATGAACTCGCCAACTTAAAAACACAACAGCCGAGGTAAACAGCAGATCATTTGAAAATTCGCCAAGCAGTTTAATTGATAAAATTGAAACGAAATCAAATTCTGTGCCAAATTTGTCAAAGTTCTCGCTTTTTATCAGTTTATATGTATACAGTAAAAATGTGAGAATGTATGTAAATATGAACACCATTCATCTGTTTATCGTATCTATTTTCTTTCTTCTTTCTGATATTTTGCCAACAAGTTTTTCTTTCTTCTTTCTGAGTGAATGGAGGGTCGTGCAATGGAGGGAGGGAGGCAGAAAACCCTTGAAGGGCGCGATTCATATTTTCGCGGTTAGAGATGCCGCGAAAATATGAATCGCCGTCCGTTTTCTATTTCGTCATACAATAAAGAAAAACCGTTCGTTAAAGATCTCTCTTTGCAAATACTGAATTCAGAGCTCGCTTACCATTGTTTTGAGACACTCGTTTTAGTGCCAAGTTTATGAAACCTCTTCTCTTTTTTGAACTTTTGTGAAACGAATGACCGAAGAAAGAAAGAAAGAACCATAACCAGGAAATTCAAGAAAGAAAGATATTAACACTGACTAACTAAAATATAGAAAATCGCTTCCGCACTTTGGCTGTCGACTCAGTTAATCTGCAGATTAGCAGGAAATATACACATTAACACTTTTCGGGCTTTAACGGTAGCGAAACTATTGGTTAGAAAATGCTGCTTTTATTCAGATTTCCCAGATAATTTAACTCAATTGTGGATGTAAATTTATTCATCTATTTTGTTGATAAATCTATATATAATTATACTTCAGCTTTCTTTAAATTTCTACGCTATCATGTTTGCATATGCAAAGAAAGAAAAGCATAATTTCTTTTGACGGTTTTCATAAAAATATAATTTGAAATCTATAAATTTTATTTTTAAGAAAACATATCAAATTTCATCACTCTAGTTCAAAAAGTTTTTGACTTATCACGTTCTCAGGCACATTTACAAAAAAATGTAAAGACAAGCAAATTCCAAAAATGTGTTTTTCTCAGGAAATGGGAAAACTCATCGGAGTCTCTAGTTCCCATTTTTCGTTCATTAAGTGAATCTTCTTTGTACATACAACGTATGCAAGAATATTAAAAATATGAATGGATTTTCGTATTTAAATGAATGAAAGTGTGTCAAATTTTAGAAACAGTAGTTGAAAAATAAAATTAATTTTTCTAAAATATTTACTTGATTTTGTTTCCTGTGTTATCAAGTTAAAAAGAATATTCGCCAATCATTAATAAATATACAACATCGAACATCGAGAGGAATTATTGGCTTTATATGTTTTTATTATTCCTTCTTTGTTTTTCTATAGAGATATTCTATATATTTTTCATTTTAACTAAATTTCATGCTTCAGAGTCAAAGCAATAGTTAAAATTAAAAGAAAAATATTCGAATTGGAATTTTCTTATTTTTACAGAGTATTTAATTTCATGACCCATCTTTGGCGATTAGTTAATTCGTCAGAAATATTAATCGCATTTAATTTCAATTACATTTCCTTTGTCTAATGCCCATGATTCTTGTAACGTAGTATTTTAAAATTTTAAATTATGATTGAAGTTCAGTACGTATAATTTAAAAATTTTCACACCTCTTCTGCGTTTCATGCGCATGAACCGTCCAAATGAATTCAATCTCAGGGCATCAGAGTACTACTAAAACCATTCAGGGAGAGTTTGTAACGGCATGCTGATTTTTATGACTACGCAATTTCCCTTTTTAAAGAAACTGGGCAAATAAGAATCAAGATATTTGAATTTCAATAAGGAAGAAAATTAAATGATTAAATATTTGATTAAAAGGTTGAAAAAATTTGAATTCATTGCAATCAGAAATCGATAGTTCAAATTTGTAAAATTATCAACAACCAGGGAAAATCTTCCCCTAAAAAATTAATATCCTTAATAAGATAATTTTTACGACGTGCGGAAATATAAAAAAATAATTTGTGCAATAATATTTTCGGGGGTGTATAGAAAAAAAACTTGGGTAATTAAAAAAAAATTGAAAAAAAATCAATACGATATTCTTTTTTCTATCCTCCAAACTAAATGTGAAAGCTCTAATTTAAACGATATAACCAGACAAGTTCTAACACCCATACAAACACACGCACGCTTTCTTCTTAGTAATGATAGAGAATTTAGTAAAAAACTGATAAAGAATGGCTTAGCCTAAAAAATTTTTTCCTTTTTTGAAATGAAAATGTAAGAAAAATGTCTGTTTCTCAAAAGTGTCATATTTTAAACTCAAGTAATCAGTGAGATATGTTTCGTTTTAACTTCGAATTTCAGATTTCAATATTTGAAGTTTCCATCTTAATATTAACGAACTTTGTTTAAGATGATATCGGTTAAAATTTTGCCGAAGAGTTTTATTTTATTGCTACCATTTCCGTTTCTCTTTTTCTCTCAGAACGGAATGGGAATTGAAATTCTTTTGAAAGACTCTGTTAAAACAACGTGAACGACGAATAAAATCTTACGATTTTGGAATGAAACTTGTTTCGCATTAGCAAATTAAGAATTTATTTCTTCGTCAAAGCTAAAAAAGTCAAATATTTTTTTAACTAAAATAAATAAAAGCCTGTTTAATCTACATGGCACTTCTGTGCTTGGCATTAAGCTGAGACTTTAAAACAGATTAAATCACTATTTGTTTTCGTATGTCACTCCTTTACAGTTAATTTTTGTCATAATCAATTTCAACTTTGGTTGGAATTGCTTCGACTTTTGGAATGTTATGTCGTAGTCCAAGCTCCACAATTTCAGAAAATGTTAATTGTTTTCGTCCTTTGTGTTTTCCATTTATTCATAGTGAAAGTAAATAGTGGTCCTAAAATAAATATATTATGTACCAGTAACATCTGCATATCTCTTGAAGGACAGTAAGAAATTGAAGATGCATTTGTCTCTGTGAATATATGAAATAATAAAATGAATTCAGTAGTTTAATCAACATTCTGTTTTCTTTCACTTTTTTACATGCATCACTGATGTTTGACTTTGAACATTGTATGAATAATAATAGACATTCATAAGAGTTCTTGAAGAAAAATTCAATGGAAAATAGTTGCATTAAAAAAGTTTTTTGATCTTCACAAGCCAAAAGTCAACATAAATGTATCTGCATATAGGTCTCTATGTGTTAACATTCTAAAGGGCAAACTTTTTGTCTTAGAGGTGCCAAATTTGACACATTTATGGTTTGGAAAGTGTAGATGTCAAAGCCATTCTTTCAAAACCAGACTTCTAATTCCTTTAAAATCAAAAGAAATTATGGTGTTTACCCTTGATAATCCCTGAAAATATTACCACAAAATTAAGTTTTCCATATTGTGAGTTTCAAAAAATTGTATTTTTAATAATACAGGCGGAAATTCGCTTTCGAATTTCGCTATTTTTAAACAAATATATTCATTGTTTTTAAGAATATATATTATTTTTCCAATGAAATATATCTATCCATTTCCATTTTTAAATGTATTCATTTTTAAAGTATAAGGAAAGTATTCACTACCATTTTTAAATACAAAAATGGATGCTAAAAACTGCCGTGTTGAATTGTCTACGTATTAAAAATTATAAAAAATTTGATTTTTCCTATGGCAATACTCTGTTGTGATGTTATGAATAAATTTTTCATAGAAACATTTTCCAGAAAGCAAAGTTCTTTAATATACCATGATTTCATCAAGAAAATTTTTACTTGGTAATTGTTTCCATAAACTGATATGTATGTGTTATATATGTGTATGTGTTTCCATAAACTGATATGTATGTATATACTTATGTAACAGTTTAAAAACCACTGAAAAGCTATAATATACATATTCTAATGAATTACAGCTTCATTCATGATAAAATATGAATTGTGAAATTTTTTGTAAGAATTTTGTTGTTGCTTAGCCCTTTTTGGATGGAGTCCAGTTCAAACGATAGGGAAAAAAGGGGTGCGGTAGCCTCTCAGGGTAAGAGCCCCTGAGCACCGGAAGGCAGAGGTCTGACTTTAGCTCATGTGAAGATGATACTCTCTTGCAGAACCCCTTTTTACAAGGAACACATCGCTAGAGCACAGGCAACCATGCCCGAACCCGGGATCACGCTTAAGACGCGCTACCACTAGGATTGGACGACGGCTTTGAAGAATTTTGATCCTTATCTGCAAAAAATATTCAAGAGCATTGAAAATTTTGTTTCAGGGGTTAAATTTTTTTTAAAAAAAAAGAACAACATTGCTTAGAAGGAATATTAGTTTCTTCTTAGGAATAAAAAAGTTTTTTGGGTTTAAATAATACATTACTCATTGATAGAAAATATATACTATTTATCAATAGTATATATTTTTATCCCTATTATCATTATTTATACATGAAATCATACACTATATTCTATAGGCATAGAAAAAAATTATTGCATTTCGTTCACTGATAAAGGTAAATCAGTTTTCTTTCATGATTTACTGGTAACTTAGTGTTTAGTTCAAATACTTTTTTACTGTGGAAGATTCCATTATATGAAGATATGTATGCAGAATATGTGCGGGTCACAGACGGGGGAAGCAAATTGTAGTTCATCACTCTAAATATTCATTCATGTTTTCAATTTCAATGGTTGTATGACCCTTTTAAGCGATTATCCATCCCATCTTTTTGTTGCTTCTTAAACGAACAAAATTTTGAGAGGAAGTATAAGTTAAAGAATAATTTTATATGTATCGGAGAAAATTCTGACTCAACGTCGAAACGCTCTAAAACCGACTTCCACCTGTCGGCCTTTTATAACTTCCGAGGCGGGGCGTAGAAAGACGGCGATAATTCACCTCCTCTTGGTCCTATCCTTAAAGTTCCTGAAAGCTCTGGAATCTTTCATTTTGCCGTCAAATTAGTCTCCAAGTTCGTAGCCAAGTCCGGAGTAACTGATCCGACATGCATTAAGCATCTTATAGATTCGTTCGTAAAATTGCCTTTCTTACTATACAATTAACTATGCTGGGAAACTATAGACCTGTAAGCAACTTAAAATTAAAAAATTCCTATTAGAAACTATTTTCTTAACACGACGAAGTTATTTTGAATAAATTGGTATAGAAAAAACTAGCATTTTTAAAACAACTATATTAATTAAAATAATAAATTCAATAAAAAAGAATTACAAATCGTAATAATATATCTAAACATAAGTTACTAAAAACAACAAAATTATAGTGATGTTGCATTCTGTAACATATTATTAGAGAAAGTAAAAAGAATAAAATCACCAGGTCCAAAATTTGATTTCATGTCCAACGTAATCAAGATGATTTTACCCGTTTTGAATTAATTTGACTTGCTATATTCATGTAACCATGAAATTTCATAGTTAATTGCTCTTACTTTCTAACAAGACGAAAATGTGAAACTTTATAATCTTTCATGTTCTCGACAAGAATACATTTCTTAATATTTTCGGACTTCATTTATATAAAATATATATAATTTTGTTTGTTTACCAGTGCACCAGCCAAGTAGCAAATTTGAGAAGGAAATTTATTTCAAGATTCCTAAAATTCATTACAATGAATTGCGCATTCAAGTCGTAAAAAGGGAAATTAATTTAAATAAAAAAATTCTATTTTAATATACTAATAAATATTTCTAAAATATTATCAATAAGTTTATGTTTCAATACAATTTTTATTAAATTTACTTAATAAATGTTTTTATATGATATATAGGCTCAAATGCAACAGTATTCCATAATTCAGATAAAATAAGATATGAAGAATGAATCTAAATCCCCAAGTTAACTATAACAATCATTTCGTATTTATTTTCTGCCTTTCTATCTAACAAATTTTAAAAAAACATCTGGTTTATATCAAGAATCTGCTTCAGATTTGAAGCAAAACAGATGCTTTTATTTTTGAAAGTATTTGGAAGAAGTTATTTACTTTACAGTTTTAAACTTATGCTATTAATTGTTAATAATGACGGAAAAGATGCAAAAAGATAGGAAAAAGTATTGGATGGGTGCAGTGAGTATAAAGCAGAAATTTATAATCTTTCTATAGCGATATCTTTTAAGGCAAAACTAGAATTCATGCTCTGTCTTTATAAATTATATTACTCATATATAGCCTATTTTTCCTTTCTCTTAGACACAGTATACAATGAGAAAATATTAAGAAGAAAATCAAACAAAGATTTAAAATATCGCTGCATTTCAAACCTCATTTTCTTGGGAAGGATATTTATTTTCTGATTATGAGTGCGATAACTCAAAAATGAATAAGCAAAGAAACTCGATATCTAGTCTTGATTCTGTAATCTTATTGTTTTTTTCCTAAATTGTAAGAAATTCGTGAAAGAATAGCCAGTCCGTCTGTCTATGCTCAAGCAATACGATAAATCAAAAATACAAAGTGCTATATGAAGGAATTCTGGGATCCAAATTTATCATCAATATTCTCGCTTAAAATTTTGCAGAAATCTCTAAGGAGAAAAGCCGCTTGTTGATTTGCATATTTTGATGCAGGTACGGAAAGCAGTTAAAAAATGCAGAAATTCAGAGAAATAAATTTAGTTTTTCGGACTTGAATTTTTGACTTGTTTCGTATCATTATAATCTTATATCTTTACGTATATAAATCACATAGGAAAATGTGGGATTATTTTTTTAAAAAATTATGCAATTTAAAAAAATCATTATTATTTACTTATGAAGTTCAATTATAATTGCAATAAATATTTAAAACATTTATTTTAAGCTCACAGAAAGTTTTCAGCATGAAAAAACAAGTCAAATTTTCGTAGAGTTAAGAGACAGAAAAAAATATGCCAGGTTGTCTTGTTAGCTGTAGGAATGGAAACAATTTGAATTTCCTTTTTACGAAGAAACACGCTATAAAATAACTTTAAAATAGTTTTTGATTGATTAAAATTTAAATTAAATTATAAGGCAAACAATATAAGCATAATTGTAAAATTGATATGATTTTTAAGATGGTGTAAGAAACCAGTTTTGCTTTGAAACATCGTCGAAATTTATTTGTTGCGGAAAAACTCCAAAATTTCACTTAACTTTTAATTTAACAAAATTAAAAAAAACTCTTTGATATGCCTAATTTTGAATTCAATGTATATGCCAAATGTGGTACTTTTAGTTTAAATGGCCTAGCCTGTAGAACGTTAATGTATGGACACGCGTACAAATATCTTTATATTTGTTTATTGTATAGCATTTGTTCTGTGTATGTATATATTATATATATACACACACATTGAATGCGATAAAAAGTTATGAGACAGCAATATATACATATGAAATAGCAATAATATCAAGTACAAAATGTATGAATATAAATGCTTTGAACCAGCAATGCTTTTACTATCATGGACATCTGTAAAGGAAGTTTGACTTAATATTTTAGGGGTTTTCCGAAGACCTGTTGACTCTATACCGATTCGCTGCACTTCGCCGAGCAAAGGGAGGCCCGGCTCTAAATTAAGAAGTCTCCAATGAATTTTGTCACCGCAGTGTGAGCACATATATAAATATATAATGATGCTTTGAAATTTAATTTTAATTTATTTCCTAATTTTTATTTTAGTTTAGCCCATACTTTCATCTTAAAATGTTCTTTAATTCCCTGATTTTCACTTAAAAAAATTAACACGCGTTTTAAAAAACTAATTACTTAAGCTTTTCCTATTTATCTGAGCAGGAAATAAAAATTCCTGTTCACAGAAAATATTTAACGCTTTTGTTTTAGTAATATTTCCAAGACATTTTCATTAATTAAATTCCTAGTCTTTTTCAATAGAGTAAGATATTATTTAAACACAAAAGATGCACACAATTGTACCATTTTTTTCGAAAGTTAATCAATAAGGTTCAAATGATCATTTTTTTTCCAAATAATTTTCTAAAACACATGAAAAAAGTATTAGGAAATAATTGTGATATTTTATTACAAGAAATTTTAATATTTTCATTTATATTGTATCTGTATCATTTTATTTTAACTATTTGAAGAGCATTTCAGAAATGGCAGCATTGCAATTTTAAATGATCTCTTTAATATTTATTTAATAACTTAATAAAGAAAATAAAAATCAGCCCTAAACTAATATAAACAAAATCAATGAACCACAGAGCTTTTGCTGAATTACATTTTGCTAATAACTGAGCTATTATTTTTCAAAACAAATGCTACAACATTTTTACTAAAATTATAATAGCAAAAATGTTAAAAAAACATTAACAATTTTTCTTTATATTTCGATAAAAAGTTGCCCCATATTTGTGATCATAGTGATAATATACTGGTATATGCTAAAAATATGTATCCAGGGACCAAAATTATAATGGTAAAAATGTTCTACCTAAAATGTTAATCCACATTTACTATCCTTTTTGCATAAGATTCCCAGCGAAACACTTGGTACTTAAGAAAAACTTTCTGTTATGGAATATGTTTAATTAACGTTCAGGAAATTGATTAAAAGAAATCTAGAAAAAAAGTGAGAAAAGAAACTGATTGCTATCTGGAAGATTGATTTCCCATTAGGCGAAGTTTCATTTTTTTTGACAATGCTGTTGAATTCTTTTCATCAGCTGACTCCAAGCTGATATTAATATCCAGAAATTAAATCTGAACCTGGATGTTAACCGCATGAAAACGAAATGCTTATTATCATTTCATTTCATAAATCAGGATCTCTCATCTCCTCTTTTCTTCGTCTTTCTAATTATCCGTGCTAATTAAAGAGTAAATAAAGATAACCTTCTTTATTTGTTGAAGCTAATAGAAAATTAATGTCCACAATAAGTCTTGATTAAAATTGACAAAGATAAATGGAAATAGTATGAAGCAAAATCTTTTCCATGCGCTGTAATCAAAACGGTTATAATAAGACAATTTTTTTTAAATTTCAAATGTATAGATGCAAATTTATTCAAAGGGAAGAGGTAGATTTTAAATACTTATTTATCATTAAAGATAAGATACAAGAAATATATATAATAGCATTATATAAATAAAACAGCTAATTTATATACGCAAGTAATACCGTTTATGTGGTCGCTAAAATCATTCAAGCCGATAAACGTGTTGAGAAATTTTTAACTAAATGATTTTATGGACATAAAGTGGGGTCTAACACATTTATTTTATAATTCGATTTATTTATTGATTGATTTGATATTATGTACTAAACGTAGGGGCTTATTTGCGTATTTTCACGATTTTTCCGCATATAACCTCGTTGAAAAGCACTATTTCTTATTTCAATGTGAAACCCTAGAATTTCCGTTTCTAACAGGTGTAATTGGCCGTTATTTCTTTTTCTAATAGGCGTATAAAAGCTATTGTGTTAGTGTACTGACTTTTAATGTTTTTTAGACTTAACTTATCAAGACACCAGTTTTTTGCAAACATTTGAGAAATATCATTTTTTTTATTATTATTACCACACAAGCAGAAATTTTATGTTTGGGTATTCTAATTTTATGTAACAAACATTAATTTTGCGCTAAATTGGTTTTTTAACCTTCTATGTTTCATTTTGAAATAATTTGTATAAGAATAATATTGCAAAAATTTTAAATTTTGCTTTTGTCCATTTTTTGATCGGTTAAAAATTTTTTGTGTCATTTCATTAATTAAATAAACTACTGTTAATTAAACCGTACTGTAATTCTTTTATTTATTAATACATCTCCACATACAGAAAAAACGGTATTTAGAATCATGCCTTGAAAATCCCAGCTCCTTTTCATAAATATTCATCTACAAAAATAATGCAAACTGAAACATTTAAGACGGAATTTTAAAAAAGTAGAAACAGGAGGAATTGTACGATATTGAAATGAAGAAAATTTTAAAAAATATTAAAGAGAAGCTGAAGGCAAACGGCGAGAACCTAAAGAGAAACTTTGTATAAAAGTTCAGAATGTAAAAAAGAGAGGTCGATGGAAAATTTTGTGCTTGAATGTTACGCAATAAAAATATAAATATTTCACAATTTCAGTTGCATTCATCAATCTGTAAACATTGCGAGCATAGAAACGATGTCGAGTATTTATTTAAATTGCTACGAGAAAAAGTACTTTAGAGAATTGGCTTGAGTTAAAGTAATAGAAAAGTGAAATTGCTTCTACTTCTAGAACCATCTGAATCTCTAGAAAGTCTTTTTGCAGGCAAGGTTTGTAAGGTTTAAATCAACAAAAAAAACAGGAAAGAAAAGGGAAGGATTATATATATTAAAAAATCCCAATCAGCTCCAGACTATCAGCTAGCTATGTAATACCATGAAGAAGATGAAAGTAGGGAACAAAATGAATTTATTGCTATAAATTCTATGTAAAAGTGGATTATTTTCTGGCCTAATCTATGAATATTCAAGCATTTTGTTTATCATTTAGACTATTAACCAGTTCGTCAACTCAAAGAAATGACAAGAATCGCTTGTCTTTAAGCCACGTTTTCAGAGAAGGACCCCAAGGATAGAAGCTTTGCAAAACAGAATCTACAAGGGCCTGTTGACAAGATCTCGATTTCTGAACCAGTCGAGGCTCGATTCCGCCAGAGAACCCCTCGCGTACGTTGTTTATGTGGATGTTAAATCCGTTAAGGTAAAAAATCCTCTTTTTGGAAGTTTGAGGAAGGAGCACCAGCTGAGGTGCGTTTTCGTCACATAACTGCTTCTCAAAATTGTGAGAACCGCCCCGAAATAACCCTAATGTTGCTTAGAGGGATTTAAAAGAAATAAAGGATACCGTAGTCAAAGGCAACGAGCTGGACAGCCAGAATTCTAAAATTAAGACTTAAGAGGACGAATGTTTTCAGACATTCTTACTCCATATTCCTTCCATAAATAAAAATTCAAAGAACTTCAAAAGATTTTTTAAACCCATCTCTAATCGATGATAACAAAACTCTTCGAGGATCCAGTCAATCGATATGACAATTTATAGAATTTTTTCCATCACTATGCAAGAAGATAATTTTCCAAAATAAGTTCCTTTATCTATATTCATTTTCTTTTTTATGAAAAATTATTATTATAGTAGCTATTAATAACTTTTATACAAGTTTAATATAACCAATTTTTAATCCTAATTATTAGTTATAATCAATTATTGTTACCCAATTATGAGATAGTAAAATTATTTCCTTTCAGTTTTAAACAAAATCTATAAAACAGTTTCACATTTTTATAATCATTTTTCATAAAATTCAGTATGAGTCATTGAGCATGAAGAGAATTCTCACTCTCCCTCTCCCCAAAGAAATGTCTCTTGTAACAAGCCTTACATGTTCATCCCCTTTCTGAAAGCTGTCCATTTAAGGACACATGATAGTGCTAAATTTTGTTGTGTCGAATCAGCGAAATATCCCCTTGAGACTGTAGGGGTGGTGGTGAGGGGAATGCATTCTTGACCAGGGTCTAGTTTCGGATGATGGGTCCTTCGACGAACGCATTTGCTGAATTCTCCATTTCTACAGGGGGAGAAAAATCGATCAGATACGAGAGATTTTTTAAAAAATCAAATCTGGCTTTTTACTCCTTCTTTTTTTAAATAATTGATTATTAATTTGTAATTGGTTTTTCAAAAAAAATATGAAAATAATTAAATATTCATATTTAACTTATTCATAAGCAAAATTGTAAAAAAATGTTTGGAGGGTGTTACCTTTTTAATTTGATTTATTTGAGATAGACAGATTCATTAGTTAAAAATTTTAATGTTGTTAAGTAAATTTTAAAATACAAAAAAATCATAAAACTCACAAAAACTTATGGAACAAATCTCTCCCTCTTTGTATATAACACTAAAGAAATTGACACAAAAATCGAGCTTATTACAGTTGAATGGCAACAGCCAAATACAAACAAAACATCGTATAAATTTCATACTGCTTCATTCGTTATTATACGAATTCGCTGTTATTCGCTTCAACAGGAAGCTAGATATACCTAGAAAACGGTTTTATTTCGTTTGTCTGTTAAGTTGTGAGTTGGAATTAATTTTGTTTTTCCTTTGCTTCCTGGTTTCGTCTTCTAGATATCAAATTACCTGCTCTTATATATATATATATATATATATATATATATTCAAAAGCTGAAAAGTATACAAGCTGAGTCCCTCAGAATTTACTGTTTGCAATTCTCGCCCTATAATAATGCAGAATATGTCAAACATTAAAGGGTACCCTAGCTCTAATATTAATTTCTTTAAAAGTGCCAAATCCAATAATGAGCTTATTCTTTGAATTCGTCAGAGGAAATATGAAGATATAAACATAATTGTATGCAACAAAGGCATCTCAGCCGAAATCTTTCGTCTAAAGCTGTTTCTCCTTCGTCTACATATAAACCACCACAACAATATTTCAGATAGGAAATTCACAAGGGAAAACAAGAACATTTTCACAACATCAGAACTCGTGTGCGCTGCCCGAGTCTTAAGCCTGAAAATTTTTTGGACATCCCAGTTTCGATCGGAGTCATTTGGATAAATGGGACAGATGAATTCTTATTATTCGACATAGCTACTCTAACGTCTCTTGAAGGACTAGAGGAGGAGTTAACTCGAAATAATGAGAAGATTCATTAAACCAAGCTCTACTCTTCTCCTGCCCTAGTGACAATACTCAGCACCGTGTTACCACGATCTATTATTTGGTTTACAAGCCAAAAGATCCAAAAGTTTATTGACAAACCTAGACATTGCTTGAAATGTCACAACTTCTTGCATCCAACTAGAATTTGTACAAAAAATATCTGTCATATCTGTGGTGAAACACATGATGGTCAATGTCAAAGCCCCGAAAAGTGCATTAATTGCCAAGGCCTGCACTCAGCGGCATCGAGATTGTGTTCCCATTACATCAGGGAACGACAAATATTAGAATTTAAATGCCGAAACCACCTAACCACTGAAGAAGCCAGATGCCAATTCCAACAATCTTCAAAAGCAGGTTATTCCAATGCAGTCAAAACAAATATTTCGGTAAGTGAATTCGAGGAAACAGTAAACCAAAAAATCGAAGCTATGTTCAAAAAGTATCGTGGAAGTTAGAACAGCAAACAAACATGTGAATTGAAATCTTTCAAAAAACTGTGGAGATTTTATTGAAATATTTTACCAACATTTTAAATCAAACTGAATGAAACAAATCCCCTGGAAGGAAAAAAAAGCCACAAAAAGTGTGGCTCAAACTACTACCATCCCAATGCTATAGGATGCAGGTGGTCCATCAAGTTTAACTTAATAGAAAAATAGTCTTCCTTTTTGTTGGATTTAAATTTTTTTTTTCTATTCGTGTTTTTGCTTTTCGCTTTCCCAAATGACGGAAATGCTTATCCTTTTATTCAAAATTTGGATTCGAACTAATAAGCCATGTGGTTTTTTAAAAAATTCCTTTTTCTTTTTGTTCTTTTTAAAGTTTCAAGCTGAGATCAGTTTCTAATAAACATTTTAACCACCCTTTTTTAGAACCTTTGTACTGTGGATTGCAGAGGAATTAAAGTTAAAAAAATGGCTTTCAATTTCTTTTTTTTTCCAATTTCTTCGTTTTGGGTTTTTCAAGAGACCTTTATTTCTGAAACTGAAACTTTTTCAGTTCTGAATAAATTCTTTTTCTGTGCACACAGACAAAATAGACCGGAAGGTGGTCTTTTTATTGGCATTCTTGCTAACATGTCCGGAAGAATAATCCCCAGCAATATAAGAGAAGCTGTTAACTTGGAACTCTTGGCAGTTAAAGTACAATTCCGGAATACCATTGATATACTCTCCAAGGTTTTGATATCAATCAAGCAAAATACTTCTTTGGTTCTCTTAGCTTACCAATTTTCATCTTCGGCGATTTTTAAATTGCACCGCAATTTTTGGGGAGCATCCCGTTCATAGGCTCTGAGTAACGATTTCGTTGATTGGCTAACTTAATCGTATTTCATAATTCTTAATACAACTTTTCCCACTCATAATTCATTAAGAATTCAATCTATCTTAGTTCTTTTTGTTCATCGGATATTCCTAATTAAACCTCTTGTTATGTAATGGATTCAACATTTAATAGCTATCATAACTCAATAGATGTTTCCTGGTCGGTTATAGGAACTGTGTCGCAACTTAAAAACAATTAACTGGACGAGGCTCACACAACAAATACGTGAATTTTTTAATAATGTAAATCAATGCTCCATTAAAGGAATTACGGAGAATACCACTAAGATAATAATCCAAAATGCTATACCTAAACTATTGTCATGTAAATATTATCTTTCTTGGTATAATCTTTCTTCCCATAATTATGAAAAGTTCAATAAGTACTTTTAAAAAAGCAATCAGAAACATTTCTGTGATAGATTGGGTGCAACATAAAAAATTTGCAAATTGTCTTCATTTTCATGTTAAAAAGGCAAAAAAAAAAGAATATTGGGAAAAAATTTGCACAATACCTCGTAATCCAAAAAGTTTCGTTAAAATTCTAAATAAACTTTCAAATTACTGAAATCCGAACTCTAAACACGACAATATTATTATACAAAACAATCACTATATATTCGATTCTGCTCATCAAAGTGAATTATTTGCAAAGACTTTTTTCTAATCAAAATACAAATATGGAATCCATACCCTTGTGTTTATCTGGAATAAAGTCCTACTTCAAAAGTGTTCTGAGTTTTTTTGTAAAATCTTTGAGCGTATCCTCATTCAACGTATCACTCACTATTTAATTTGTAACAACAATTAAAAAAAACTACACAATATATTACATGGCCTCATATCTTTGAGTCATAATAAAACTGCAATTTACAATATTCAGACAAAAATCACCGAAGCTCACGAATAACAACAACAACAACAAAAAAACCTTCGTTGCTGTGAATCTCGATATAAAAAGTGCGTACGATTCTGTTCATGTCAAGAGTCTTATTTTTAAATGCTTACAGCTTTATATAACAGTCAAGATGTCAAAGTGGTGATTCAACTTCCTGCAAACCAGAGCTTTCCAGATTCCCTAGAGACACTCCCACTGAACAAAGAGTTACCCAACGGCAGAGTTCTTTCAACAATTCTGTTCGTTGTCTTTATGTATAATTTCCATGAAACCATAGAAGAACGGGTCTTTGCAGATGATATCTTTGTCTCGGTAGCCACCAATCGTGAGAAATCACAATCAAAAAATACAAAATACAGTGGAAAACATATACAGGTGCCGCAATTACTGGAAAATAGAAATTACTCCGGAAAAAAATGCAATAGCTGATAGTGCGTTCACTGAAAAGTGAGATAGTTGTCCAAGAAAAAAAATCTATTTTATCCAAGTATTTCTAAGTGGGACACTCTTTAAAATGGAATGAAACGATCAAATTTTTTGGAATACATTTTTCTGAAAAAAAACCTCAGTAATCTTTAACAATCACAGAAATCGTGCACGTAAAAAGATAAATGATCTCAAAATCTTTGCATCAAAATCTATGGCCCCAGAATTAAAGATATAATCAATATCACAAATAATATTTTATTATGGTTGCACCATAGTAAAATATTATTCCATTCTGTCAATTCCATTTTTACTACAGAATGTTTAGCCATTGCTAAAGTACTAGATGTTCTCGTAATCCCCAGAAAAGATTGCTTGATTTTTACAGATGGATATTCGGCGCTCACATCATTGAAGAATATTTCCCTCCAGTCTAAAAGTTATCCAACGTATAGCGTCTTAAGTTGAAACGCTAACCAAACTACATCAAAAATTATCCGCCCTGAGGTCTGGAACGATCTTGCAGTTTGCCTTGCCAAAGAAATTGAAGAAAATACACCTTGGATTGAATGGATCTCTCCTGAAAGATATAATTTCGAACCTGAAGAAAGTATCACATCAGATCACAATAAATAATTATTGAAACAGTAAATATTTCCTCTCCTTGGGAGACATTCCCAGCATTGAATTACTTTTTCCTTGGTCCAAAAATCAGAGTCAAGATGTTATCTTGGTCAGACTAATCAGCAAAATAATTATAACATCAGGACTGTTGAATCGTTTCAATATCCAAAATGATTCTTCTTTGTCATGAATGCTATTGCATTCATGACAAAAGGGACTGTAACTGTCAACTGACTGAAACTTCAATTTGGCTGCTTGTGTGCGCTCTTAATGTTTATTGATGCAATGTTTTTGCTGTCTTCATTTGGAGACGGCGATAACAGCCTATAAATCCCAATCTCCTAATGTTTTCAAGATTCACTCGTTAAGCACTTTTACAGCTGTACTGAATCCAACGCTTCACTTAGCTGCTCCTGGAACTGCAAAATATTAATAGAAGAGTTTAGGGGATAGTTCGCCCTTTACTAAAGAAGACATTCAGTCAGCGGAAAAGAGACATAAAAGAAATCAAGAAAAAAGAATAAAGTTTCGAACAAAAAGTTCAATTAAGTGCAAAAATCGTCTGAACTATTGTCACATAAATAATCGCGATAAGAGGGAATTTTCTTGCGATAATTTCCAAAAAGTATTATGGCTCAAAAAATGTTTAGCTTTTAAAATTTCAATCGCCCTTTACTCGCCTAAAATTTACCAAGTACATAATGTTCCATTCATAAATAGAATCGATAAAAAGCTCGTCGAACCGAATTCAAAAAGGGTTGATACCAACAAACTCTTAAAGATATTCACAACGCACGAACATAATATTTCAAAGAACTTTCACCATCTAAAACATATTTTTCCTTTCGGAAAAATGAAAGCAAATAAAAAGGCGCAAAACTCGGGAATGAATAAGCCGATGACAAATGATACCACAAAATACTGAATTCCTGGTGGTGAATCTGATAAACCCTGTTTTAGGGGCTGTGATTGAAGTCCAGATCTGATCGTTAAAAGAGAGAAATAGATAAGCATTCTTTTGTGAGGGACTCTGCCTAAGCTCTGTCCGGGAGAGAAATCCTTCGTTTACGACTTTTTCATGACTTACGCAGGTCACGTAGGTCACTGAACGTGACCGGACCTGGTGAACGGCGAAATCGACTGCAATGAACAGGACCTGAGAGAAGGCAAGCAAAGTGACCTTCTGAGGATAAAAATTACTTCCTCTTTAAATCGTCCGGTTTTTAATTTTGCTATTTTTTTGATAAAAATAAGTTTGTTTTGATCTAAACTTCTCAGAAGACAAAAAGATATATGCTGAGGGCTTGAAAACATCCTTTCTTTCATTGCAAATCTACCATATTTGTATTAATAAGAAGTCTTATATGGCATTTGCTCAAATTTCTCATCAGATTTTACGATTTAAATTTTATTAGAATCATTGAGAAACATGCAAAGTGTCAATAAAGCTTACAAAACAAAGTTCATGGGAGTCTACAATTTCCTGTACTCAAGAATTCGAATCAAGAAGATGGACTACGTTGAAGAGAGGGCAATAAAAATGATCTTTCGGGAAAAATTTTCACTCTCTTTAACTCGTCCAGATTTTCATTTATCTATTTTCTTTTGGCGATAATAATTTCCTTTGAAGCTAATTTTTTAAGAAGAGAAAGATAGTATATCAGAAGTTTCGAAACGCTTTTCCTTTCAATAAAAAGCCATCAAATTCTTTTTCAGATATTTTATAACTATTATATTTTTATTTCCTTTAAAATATTATTGAAATGTTAAAGGCAAAGATCATTTTTCTTTGATAAACCTATTTTTATTAATATTATTTCGTTTATTTTATGTATAATAGTTGATGATCAATTGTAAACCTTTTTGAGTTAAGCATTGCTTACAAAAAAATGCTGTGAAGTGAAAAAAAAACAAGCCCATGGAATTCTAAAATGCTTCGCGGATTATTTTAGTTTTGAGAATTTAAGACACTCTGCAAGCTATAGTCCGAAGCTTAAGGGAGCGGGTAGTTTTCTAGGAAGCACGCAAAAACAGTGGACGGAGTTTGAGACAAAGGAAGGGGACCTTCTGGGGATAAAAATCACTCGCTCTCTAAATCGTCCAGCATTTAAGTGTGGTGTTTTTATTCGACGACAATAGTTTTGTTTTAACCCAGAATTTTAAGGAGGAGAGATAACGTGCAAGATGTTTAGAAACTTGCCAAACTTTCACAAGGAGTTGGAAGATCTGAATTTCACTAAAGTGATTGTTAAATATGGATAGTTAAAAAAACATGTATGTTATGGATATTTTTAATGACTCAAATATAACCAATATAGTCAATATATGTGCACAAAATTATTAATTTGCATATGACTAATCTTACAGGGGACATTAAGAAAACTTAATTTTTTTCATTTTTCAGTGTCACATTTATTGATTCAAGCAACATTTAAAAAGTTATCAGCTTCGTCAATAACATTATTCTAATGGATGAAAGTATAAACTTACTTCTAATAAATTATAAATCAGCTATTAAACTATGATTAGAAAAGATAGTATATACACAACTTTTACCTTCATCAAACTCGAATGATTATTCTCTATGACTTATTTTACTGAAAAATACCCTCTAAAATTTACATCACTTATTGCTAACTAAAATAATACTTATAAATCCGTAAGGGAATACTTTTCTATAATTATTTCAGAGTTATTTACACCCAAGAAGATGAACTAAAAATCTCAAAAACAGGAGGAAAAATAAGAGCAAGCCTTTTTGTATTTTGATACCCGTTCGCCCAGCTTACTGAGTTTTTAGGCTGTTAAATTACTAATATCGAGTGCATTTCTTTAAAGATAAATTATTTTTGTAAATTAATACGATTGAAATTCATCAATTCCATTGGACCAGCTCACTCAAAATTACAAAGTTTATACATTATGAAATAAAAGCGGGAGTGAAAATTCCCCTTTGGATTTAATGATCGTCAAAAGAACGTGCTTGGATGTTTTGATGGAGAATTTGAAACGTCTCATATCATTTTAAAACATTGTTTGAGACATTTGTTATCAAATTTAATTAAAATGCTATTAAAGTTAAGGGAAATTGTGTACGAAAAGGAAATTTATATCTTTAAAAAGGGAAATTTTAAACAATTAATTTTATAAGACAATTATTTTCAAAGATATGACTATCATACCTTTGGCATAGGCAAGTCACAATGATTACGGCTAGATTTAAGATTGATATAGGGACTTAAAAATTGACATCTCACCTTATATAATTTTGAAAATATTTTACAGCAATTTTAGAAGTCATTTGTTAACATTTCTGGTATTACCCAGAATTTTTCTCTTTTTTCCAAAGTGAGCCTTTGGGAGATTGGAGCAATTTTTACATGCTTGGCGAGAAACTGCATATTAATGTTAAGACTTTTCACAAATACTTATCTGATAGTCCCACTCCAGAACGCACCTCGAATCGAAGATGAGAAGCTTCCGGCATAGTGTTTGGTTCTCGTCACCCTGACGGCTACATGAAAAGATGAGGGTCTGACTCCGCCCGTCGATGATGAGACGTACTTTTTTAGGGAAGGACTGTACTGTAACAGATGATGGCGCTTGGGACTCAGCCACGGTTTTCACTGGTGTTGTTTTAGCAGTGGTTCAGTAATTTTTGTCCGTATGCCTTAAGGCGGTTGGAGAGTCAATGATATGACTTGCACATCTCATAGCAATTATGCCTATTTTTCCACTTGATTGAACTTTTAAAAAATTTATATCTTCATTTCTTTTAAATATTCTTTTTTTTCTGACTGAATACCTTCTTTAACGATGTTCTGGTCTATATTCAGAACACATCTAGTAATATTTTGAAGCTTCATCAATTAGTTAAGCGAAGCGTTTGATGCAGTACAACTGTAAAAATATTCAATGAATGAAGTAATATGAAATGTGTGTGATGTTTTGTTTGCATTTGAATGTTGCTATTCTATAATTAGCAAGAAGTTCGAATTCTATGTTTCATATAAATCGATGAGGAAGTATAAATTAGTTCTCAATACCAATATTTATCACATAATATTTGCTAGTTTTTCCTAGAAAGTATCAGAAATATAATTTTTTAATCTAAAAACTAATATTTCTAGTTTTCTAAGCTGCCAAAACTCGCTATTATTATTTTGAGCCCAATCTTCAGAAAGCAGAGAGAGGAAGAGAAAGAAGGAGGAATTCTCTTATTTGATTGAGATAAATAAGAGAGCAGAGAGAACGTTTTCTGCTGTTCGTTCAAAAATAAGAAGTGAAGCGAAAAGACAGCCCCGGTGCTGTTCTTGTCACAGTTAATCACCTGGCCGCCAGACGGGTGATCAGTGCAGAACTTTACCCAATTAACTGCGCGGGATTCGCTTTTCATTCCTGCAGCGTAGCGAGCATTTTAGGCTTAAGTGCACTTTTAGATTCGAATGCATCTCTTCCAGGTTTTTTAGTTTCATTCTTAAATGAATGATTTTTTTTCACTTCAAATGTCTTGATTCTAAAGATCCGTTTTCTATTTTAACAGAATTCGCTTTTCGTTAGATTTATTTTTACACAGTGAATGGAAGATTTATTATTAAGTTTTGGAAGATTACCTAAAGTTGCCAAATGCACTCTACGCACGTATCCATCACTTCACCACTCGGCTCTCTATTTAAAGCCCGGATCGACTTTCTGAAAGTACTTTTAGGTTTTAATATCTTTTTATATATATAGTATCATTTTTATGAAATGCTTTTTTTCTTTCAATAAATTGATCCAAAAATCTTCTTCTATTATAGTTATATTCACTATTCATTTCTTTTTGTACAGAGAATTTATTTCGGTATGGAGGATTCATATTTAAATTTGACAAATGTGCCATATATACGGAATTGTTATTTCATTACTTCATTATCAGTCAAAACCTCTGGGTTTTGATACCTCTTTATTGGGTTTTTAGTTTCATTTCTTAAAGGCTTTTTTTCCGTAATCGATTTAAAATAATATACATATATTTCTTCGATTTCAGCTAAATTTGAGTTCAAATTTTTTACTCAATAAATTTATTTTCTTGTCGCATATCTATACCTACACTTGCTATATATCATGTACATCGGAACAATACTTCACTATTTATAGTTAAAACACTTTTAAATCTGGTGAGCACTGACAGCTTTTCAGTTCTGATGCCTATAATTCTTCAAGTAGGGAATTATTAAGTAATTTATTGTTTAAGTAGTGAATTTAGTCCCTTAAGAAAGACTTATATTTACGGATGCTGTCGTTCTGTACATGCAGTACTCATATCGTATTTTCGTATTTCACTCTCATAGTTCACACTCTTTTAAGGCTCATTAGCAATCATTTCAGAAATTTTTTGGATACAAATAAATATTTTCTCTCATTTCAAAACAATTGAGTCCAAAGCGTGTTTTTTCTATTTTAACTGAATTTACCGTTCGTTTGATTTTTTACTGAACGAAATTGTTTCCTTAAGAAGATTTATGTTTGCGATTACTGTATGCATTATCCATACGGGGTAGTCATCATATTTCGTTACCCAATCCTGTGATTAATACAACTTTAGGTTCGGTTATCATTCAGTTGACTGCGATTTTATGTTTGAGTGCATCTTTATTTATTTTACGAATTTTTACGCAATTTCGACAATTAAACGGCGTTTTTTCTCATTTAAATCAATTTTTTAAGAAAAATTAGCCGAGTTTGTCATTTACTCGATTACTTACTCAGTGATTTTAGTTCCTCACGGAAGATTTAGGCCGAGGGTTGCCACGTATTCGTCTTCAGACTCCGACATTTTGCAGTTCTGGACAGAAAAAGTTACGATGCCCCTCTCATGAAGTAAATTGGATAATTTATTGAAATATCATATTTCTACACATTTTTAACTTAATCAACATGCTAATGTGTTATATTAGAATTATCCAACCTTGGTGGCCAGCCTGTTCGCCCAGGTTTAATTATTTTTAAACGATTAATCCATACTTATAATAAATCTCAATCATGTGTATCTTGGAGGTCGGAAATTTGCACCTCGAACCGATTTTTTGACTTTTTAATTAATTAAAATTAAACTAAATTTAGGTGTTTTTTCCTTAATGAGTTTCGAAAATATTGCAGCACAAAATTGATGTTTGCATCGTATTGAGAATTTAAAAAAATTATCTTTTCAATGACTTGAATATTTTAAGCAATAAATTAAATTTCCATTTTTAACGGATTTTTTTAAAAATAATTTAATAATACGTTTTAGCAATTTATTTCGCACAAAATAAAATTTAACAAGCACGAGCACGTCAAACGGAAAAAAATTAGCTTTTATCAATATGTTGGCATCCTATTAAAGGCTCAAATTCAAAAATAAATAAACTATTATTGCAAATTAATCATATAAAAATATAATTTTTAGCATGTGTCTTAATGAAGGGATATAAATAAGAAATATAATATTATCTAAAAATTAAATGCAAGAAAGAGTTTTCTATGGTCTTTTACATATATATAAATAATTCAATAAATCAATTTTATTTTAGAAAAACAAGGTTTATATATATATATGAAAGTTATATATTCTAAAGAGGACCTAACAACTAATTTATAAATCATTAGTGATAACCATACATCTGTTTAAAAACAACCTAAAGGAATTTAATAATTATATTTAACTTGTCAATAAATGTTCTGAGGAATAACGAATTTTAGTTTTTTACGTAAATTTTTACATGCTCTGTGAATGACATTTAACCAGATAATACTGTGACTCTAATATTTTAGGTAAAAATAGTTGTATTATAACGAAATTAAATCAACGGAAAAAAGACTAAATTCACGAAATTTGAATATCACTATTCTGGCGATTTTAGACCACTTTTTCATTTCAAAGTAGATCCACTAATCTCAAGATTGAGTGGCTGATTTCTAGGATTGGTATACTAAGAAAGTAATATTCCTTTTCCTTTGGTTCTAAGATCGCATTACAAACCATATGATTTACTTGGATAAACTTCGCAGCAATCTAAAGGAAAATGTTAAAATTTTAAGTTTGGATTTAGATGTAAATTTCATTTTCCAGAAGGATAATGAATCTAAACACGCGCTTCGTAATGCCAAAATATGGTGTATTTTTCATTGTAAACAGCAAACACACATGCCACCACAGTACCCCACCATGAATGACATTGAATATCTGTAAACCACACTCAAAATAGTGGCTCAAATACACAAAATTAGAAATACAACCAATGTACAACGAGTGTTGCATGAAGAATGGGATTAAATATCCTCAGATACTACCAAAATGGATCGAATCGGTACCACGACATTTAAACACCATTTATAAACAAAAAAACATTCAATTAAATATTGACATTTTGCATCTTTGTGAGATATTGCAAAATTTCGTTGGTGTATTCTTATTTTTTAGGCAAAAATCTGGGTAAGTTTATTTAAAATGCTTCTGAAAATTTTCTATTTAAAGGTTTTTCGTTAATTTTATTCTATTTTTACTTTAAATTAAACCCTTTGTATGTAAAAATAAAAACTTGTTTGCAATTCTCGGTACTGTGTTCTTCATATTGAAATTTGGATTTATCAAGCAAAAATAAGCTGTATTCTTAATTGTTTGGATCACTGCACATTACCTTTCAAATACTATATATATATCATTTTAGTAACTTCATGAAAATATGAATGTGTTCTATTTATTTTTTTATTCAAATTAGGACTGCATAGTGTCCATGTTTTTCCTAGTTTTAAGTATATTTATACAGGCACTTTGTATTGATAGATTCCTTCAGTTTAGAAGCTTTAGGCAGTTTTATACATAGAAGCTTCACTAAATGTTCGTATTTACTCAGTTATTTCAATTTTCACCGTTTACTTTTGAAACTCTGAGTGAAGCAACCTACATAGAAACCAAATGTTTCATTGCAAACTTAGAGTTAAGAAGCTTTGATAACTGACAAGAATATTATATTCGAATTATCTGTATATATAAAAGATTTTTTAAAGAAAAATGACAGCAAAAAGAACTGCGATTCTGCTTCGGAATTGAATATAAAGGATAAATAGCTGAATTATTTAAAAAAAAAAGAATATATATTGATCAGAAACCACTTCTAACAAAATTTTGGGAATATATGTTTGCCGTTTTTTTTCTCAGAATTTTTTTCCTGAATGCCAAATGAAATTATTGAAAGATATATGCAGTCTGTCAGTGAAAACTATTAAACAGATTTTCATTTGTCAAAATTTTTATCAATGTACTCCCAGGTTTGTTATTTTGTGATATATATATATATATATATATATATATATATATATATATATATATA
>JAOUZG010042458.1:226916-246462 GCA_026289955.1 Argiope argentata
GATGATGTATGTAAAAATTTAAAAGTCGTAATTCATCAGCATTTTTTCCTTCAATCTACTAATTATATACTTAAATTAGACCAGTTGTTAAGAGATGTATGGCTCTCTCAAAAAAATTAAGAAATTAGATGTTGGGCTCCGATTATAGAAGATGCTTTGTAGATGTTAAGCCATATTTACCTTGAATAAAACTGTTCAGTTGAATTAGCAATATATGTATTATAAAATATCATAGAAAACGTTTTATTGCATTTATTTTACAAAAATATCATGTTTCATATTTGTTACATTTTATGCAGGCGCGTGCTAAAAATGATATTTTTGTATGTTTATTTTGGAATGATATTTTATTTATTTATTCTCATGTGGAAATATCATATGGTTTTGGTTAGAAAGTATTGATGTCTCCGAAATATGCGGATAAAAAATATTTTTATATGGTTTTAAAGAAAGATGCGTTTTCAAATAGCTGACCTGCTTTTACCAGTATAGCTTTAATATTATGTATGCTTTGTTGAAAGCAGATACGTTTTTATTTCGCAGGATTCATTAAAACACGGAGATAAATTACAATCACGAAGGCGAATTCTTTGATTTGCACAATATATCTTCACATAAGTAAAAGTAACAATTTAAAACATATCTTATCGTTTTAAAAAATTATAAAAAAAACTTGAATGCAAAAATATTTTACTTCTACTTATTATAAATTGCTTTTTGTTTGCCGTTTCTTTAAAATGACGTCATAATCAAATTCGTGTTAGATTTCTTGCTTTCAAATAATTAATCTCGCTCTCAGAAGATTATCGTTTGGTGCTTTTCTAAAAATTCATTTTCAGTTTTCATTGTCGCACTTTTGTAATATATTTTTATTATGTATTTTTATTTATTTTGATTCCTAAATTGAATTAATAATTTTGATATTGCAAACGATCAAGAAAAATTTTCTCCCGCATTTATTGTTTAAAAAATATCTTATTCCCTATTTATTTCATTTCATATAATCAAGTGATGAAAATTATATTTTTCTGTTTTATTTTTGGTAGTGGTTAACTTATTTGTTTTAATCAGAACTTCTGAAAATGTGATGGCAACATTTTATTAAAATCTGATTTTTTCTTGAGATCCTCATGAAGCTATTTCTATTTTATTTTATGCGCAATGAATTGCTCAAAAATACGATTAAATTAAATATTTTAAAATTCATTAAAAATAGAATTTTAATTTATAAGTTAAAAAATCGGTATCATTGAAAAGCTAATTTTTTGAGCTTTAACTTGATGCAAAAATCAATTTTGTACTGTAATATTTTCGTTTGGTCTGCAGAGCGGTTTGGTCTGTAGAGCGCCAACACACACACACACACATGATTTTTTTGTAGATTTTTAAAAAATACATTTATTATCGTCTATTGAAGATTTATTTTAAAACGTATATTGAAGATAACTTTAGTTGTACGTTTTAAACATCTCCAGATGTTATCAAATTTCTAATAATATTTGTATATTAAAATATTTATGCATTTTAATATCTCTCCCTCTTAAAAATACAATACCTGAAAATTTTTTGATACTAAGTGATAACTGCTAAAGATTTTTTGTAAAATCTTATTGCATAGTGAATGTGCAAATTGCTAATTTTCACCGGCTCTTTGTGTATTAAGTATAGTCCGACGAAATTGAATTTGAATTTCAATGTTGATAGTGAATTGTTTCTTTTAAAGCCGTGATGTATTCTTTATTTATTTAAAATTATTATTTATATATTTTTATTCTTATTAGCTTTCTTTTTAGTGACACATGAACACACAGTGAAATCTCAAATAAATGAAGTTCATTCTTTAGTTAACTAGATAAAGATCATACATTTTCTTAAATTGGGTTCTAATATTGGACTTAAAAATCTGTAACAGAATGGTATAAATAAATTTTTAAAAATGAAAGACAAGGAAAAAAATTTGAAATCTGGGATTGTGAATCTCAAGTTACGTGAGAGCTTAATTTTTTTAATTGATTCGATGGATTATGAGGTGGTTAGACAGAAGAGTCTTCTCTCATGTCTCTTATTTCGAAAAGCGATGATTTTTGACCACCTCATAATCCATCGAATTCCAAAACGTTTTTCTTCGGTCTCAATTTTTTTCGTGAAAAACCAGTTTAACTGGTTTTGAGCAGTGAAGGGGTTATCAGATATATATATATATATATATATATATATATATATATATATATATTCTTCTTAGACTGTCCAAATTTGAATTGCTATTTCGTCGAGCATATTTTTTATCATAAGGACATAATCCGACTCATTTCAACACCAGGCTTATAAGAAGTAAAAACTGAACTCAGCAGCCCTGTGGTATGTTTGCTCAGATTCAAGAAGTTGTGAAATCAAAAGGCGAAGCTCTTTGCGCAAACCACCTCACGAATGTACGCCACTTCGATCCATTTCGTGGGGATAATGTATTCTGTCTCAAACAAAGCAACCACAAGAAAAATAAACTGCAACTACAAGGAAGAAGACACAGCGGAGGGATGGAAGAAAATAGAAGGGGGAAAAAGTAAAAAAAAAAAAAAAAAAGAGCACTAAATCCCCTGGAATAAAGCTGGGAATAAGTAGGCAATGAAGTCGGAGCGGAACTAAACCCCCTCTGGATTTTCGTTGCACAGGAGAGGGATTAGGGATTTGGTGGGTGGGGATTTACGCGGCGGCGGGTGGAGGGGGAGTATGATAATTGATCCCCTCGCGGACAGAGACACTTCTTTCGGGTTCTTTATCCAATCACGTAGCTGGTCGCGTCACCTCTACACTAAAAGCATCGTTTTGTCTTTCGCTTCCTCGGATGCTGAAGCGATTCCACTCGGCAGGGAGGACGTGCGACGGCCTCCCGGACGCGGGTGACTTTACAAGCGGTCAGGATCGAAAGTCTTCGTATCAAGTGACAATTTACATAAACGAATTGGGGCGACGTGTGAAGAAGTTGAGCGCTAGCAAGACATAAATCGATGTAAATAAGTATTATAGCAATATTATTTTTCCTAAGACTGTTTTGTAAGATAAGTTTCATAAACTTCCAAATCAGTCGATTTGAAGGAATTGTCTGACATAATATTGCTTATTTTATTTTTAAAAAAAGAAAAAAAAGGTGGCACTATGTCCGTTTTATTGTTTTCACATTCGGGATCAAATATTTTTGTACCCACTGAAAATTTACATAAACGAATTTGGATGCAAGAAACGCTGAGCACAAGCAAAATTCATAAATCGATATAAATAAGCACGTAGGCAATATAATTTTTTGGAAAACAATAAGTTTAATGAACTTCCAAAATGGGTCGAATGAAAGGGAATAGCTGACATACTACTGCTCATAGTATTTTTTGAAAGCATTTTTATCTTAAAGTGAATCGAATTATATTCAATTAATTTTCCGTATTTAAAAGTATCGAATATTTTTGTATCAAATGATAATCGACATAAATGAATTTAAATACCGCATATCAAAATCGCATACAAGCGAGATCTGAGTTGATACTATTCATAAAATGAGTTAAATAACAACCCAAAAGCTATCGAAATTATATATATATATATATATATAGATAGATAGATAGATAGATAGATAGATAGATAGATAGATAGATAGATAGATAGATAGATAGATAGATAGATAGATAGATAGATAGATAGATTTTAAAATTATTTTTCTTAATTAATAGTTATATTATAATTTTATAATTCTTTTTAAAGAACATAAATCTTTGGGTTTTATTAATTATTAATTTTTTAATTTATTATTTCGCATAATAGTATCATATTTAAAAATGAAAATTTTAATGATTTATTTATTGCAAATTTAAAAGGAACAAATCCTTTTTTTTAAAGAAACCAGAGTAATAGAATGAAAGGCATCGAGCCAATTTTTTTAAATTGAATCAAGTCTCGAATTCAAAATTAATCACCAAATTGCCGCAGTGCAAATTGAAAATCGTCTTTTAAAATATTCAGAACTTCTCATTTAATCATGATCAAAACATAAGAATACAATGATATCTCTTAATCTAATTTAAATCTTAATTAAATTACCTTAATTCCCTTTTTCTAAGACTATACGTGTCAAAGAAATCCTTAAGAAAATCTCTTCGAAAAAAAAATTACTTCTTTTGCATTCATAGAGTGTTGTAAACGATCATCCGTTTTATTATTGCTTCTTATACGTAAATTATGCCTTCCGTGATGCAGTTTTAAAAGTTTCAAAAATTTCTTTACTTTGGCACAATTCTGCAAAAACCTGTTTACATGTATATATAAAAATAAATTATATTTGGAAACGAAATGAAAAAGAAAGAAAATCATATTGTCAGCATTGATGAAGCATCTTTAAAAAGGTGGAAATCCTGAGTGATTGCAGAATTTATGGTGCCTTTGATGAATCGTTAAAACATATTTATTAAGGTCTATTTAACATTTACGAGCCGTTTAATGAATTTTTAATGAATTTTAGAACGAGATAAAAATGAAATATTTCAAGGAATCAAAGACAACTTAAGACAAATGTAAATACTACATGCTTAAAAAATTGTTTTGGTGAGTGTATATACACCTAACAATGGTGTTCAGACAAATCTTTTATATTGAAAGCCATAAAATTTGTTCTACAAGTAATCGTAATTGTAATTCAGTGCATGTCGAAACAAATTTAAAAATTTAATGTAGAAACTTTATTAATTAACATTTTGTATTATTTTGGACGATTTTTAGTTTTTGAGGATATCTGTATATCATACGCGAATTTGGAATGAAACTAGAAAAAAGTTTGTAACGCAACGAAGAGAACAAACAACTATTTTTTTAAAATAAGCCATTTTCACCTCTAAAGTTACTGGATTTTTAGAAAAATTTAAAAATTTCTTGCTTTCCCTGAAAATTTTTAAAAATTAAAACTGAATTTTCTGTTTTAGTTTCCAAAAATCGATTTTGTATTTTAAATATGCTTTCCCCAATTCTTTGAAATAGAAGTTCGAGACAAAACTACTTTTGTAGCCAAAAAATTTCATACCAAATTGAATGAATTTAATTCATTGTGTGTGTTTTTTTTAGTCATAGCATTTACATGTTTCTAAAGGTGCAGCACAGCCAATATTGAATACCTTGCTGGATTTGGTTCGGAATTCGACAGGTACTTACAATAGAGACGTTAAATATGTGCACTAGATTTTATCGATGTAACTTTCTCTGTTTCATAATTATAATGTTGGTTGATTTTCTAGCAGTCGTATATATAAATAGACTTTCTCAAAACGGATTTTGCTCAAAATTTGATATAAATCTATACATTTTATATAAAGACCATATGCCAAATTTCATCTGTTTGTCTCAAAACATTTATAGCATTTAAAGTAAGTTAGTTTAAAGTTATTTCAGTCAAAAACAAGACAGAGGGACTTTTTTCTAAAAAATTCATCTTAGAGTACTTTCACTATACTACGTAATATAATTTTATTCATTCCTTAGTTATCCGATAAAAGCCATTCTACAAAAGATAGATATAAACAGCACAATAAGAGGTCACATAGCATTAACCAAGCTACTCAGCAATCAATAAATGTATAAACAATCCCTTAGGGGAGTTTCTCCTGGTCCCCTTTGCCGTTCTTAACACTCCTCGGGGAACCGCAGATTTATCCCCGGACCCCTCGCTCAGCCCTTTCTCCCACTCTTTGAAGCGTTGATACCTTATCCTGAAACAGGTTTATCGCAATCCCCATCGTTTCTTTTATTCATGGAGTGGCATTCACGGATCCGGCAACCCTCGCCTTTCGTATTCATTCACAGGAAGAGAAACTGGCGTTCAGCTTCTTCATTTTCATCATTCAGATGTGTGCGAGACAAAAAGTATTTACTAAGTGTGCCTGGGAATATTTTTTTTTTCTTAAAGAAGCAAAAGAAGTGAATGAATTCATTAAAAAAATAATGTGGAGCTTTGTTTTGTGAGCTGGGACAATGTTAAACGCAATATGAGTTGTTGTTTTTTACCTCGTACTTGAGAATGAAATAAAACCTGAATGGTATTAATCTTTTGAAGATTACTAGATTAAAAGAATGTATTTCTTAAATTTTAAAAATGCATGGTAGAAGTTCTAACATAGGATAATAAATCTTTTTACATCTAAAGAATTTCCTGCTTTCAGTTTTCTCACTCGGAGATATACATAGAAAAAAAGTGTGCGGGAGAGAGACACTTAAAAAATTTTGAATTGAAATAATTGTATTCTTGAAGTGGAGAAAATGCCTCCTTTGAAGTAAATTTGTCAGTTAGTAAAATTTTTCTCTTACCTTCAGCTATACGTACAAAAAAATTCATCTTTCTATCACCCGAATTTGCAGAGTTGAGTTTGTTTTTAAATATGCAAAATTAATAATAAATTTATATAAAAACTTTCATTTTATAAAAGAAAAACTGTCGCATTAAAATATTTATTTAGTAGTACATCATCCAATTATCATGCTTTCAAAGAAATTTGCTAATCACCCATAATGCGAACTACATTTCAACTAGCATTCATAGGGTATTCGTCGAGTCTACGGACAAATGCAAGAGTTATTACACAGAGCAGCTACTCACGCATCACAGTTGCTTGAACTGCCCCCTTTTTATGGAGGAACACATTCAATCACAGAAAGAATAGATAATGAACAACCATGCTTAAACCTGGACTCGAACCCAGGATGCCAAGATAACGGAGAAGACACTAAATACATGATTGATATCTCAAATGACACGTTTGGGTTTCATCAAAGGTAAAATGAAAGCCTTCTTTCCTGAGATATACAATTTTTACAGACGGAAGTTGCTTCAATCGATGCAGAAACATTGATCCTCAAAACTATGACGTTTGAAAGGATAAAAATCCAGTACCAGATGTTCCTCATCCTTTTCAGAAGTTCTTTGAGGAGCTTCCTTTTTCACAACTAAATGATGACAAAGTTACTCAATTTTGAATGAAATTATATCTGAATTAAGGAACAAATTGCTTGTGTATTGCAAATATTTACCGAAAAATTCAAAATGTTCAAACCTGATGGCATATGCAGAAACATTGTAAATAAATGAAACGTTGTATAAGAGCTGAAGGTGCTCGTTTTAAACAAGTTTTTAAGTCTCTCGATTAGTACATTATTAGACCATTTTCTTTTCAAATTTAACTAAAGTTAATAAATGCGTTATTGATTTGGTTCTTTTAACCGCTTAACTGTTTTGCCCGTATGCCGTACGTGCATCGATTTATCGCATTTTGTAAGCGAAAAATAAAGCATTCATAACGATCATAATTCAATATTAAAATTATTTCGAATACGTAGATAAGTCAAGTATTCAATGGATTTCCATTTGAATCAAGATAAGAAAATATTCCCAAAACAGAAGGAGTCATCTTATTAGGTGGTAAAGAAAATAAAACAGTTAATTAAGAAAATAAAAAGTTAATATTTTCTAGTGCCTTATAATATACATAAAAATCACATTGAAAGATTTGATTGAATAATCAAGTGGGATTGAAAATTTATCTAATACTATAAACTTGGAAATAATAACTCAAAAAATTTTACATTTAATATACGGTCCTTCTAGATGGCTGCAAAAAAGTGAAAGGGGAAAAAATTTACTCATTTACACTTTTTCCCCACAGAGGGCTGAATAAAAATTTAATTTTTGAAACTTTTTATTAATACATTTCATTTTATTTTCTTACATCTAAGTACTTCTTTGATGAGACTTAGTATTTGGAAATCTAATTGTAATAGTTAATTAAATAATGACTTGTTCTTCTTTTTAAGGCATCCTATACTATATAAAGATGAATATTTAGTTTTGCATCGTTTTAAACCATATCTTTTTTGTCCAATATTGATGAAATTTAACCAACATGCTCTTCAAAAAAAAAAAAAAATTACAAACGGTAATGTGTCTTCAGGGAGGATTTTTATCAGATAATCAGAAGTCTGGCGCTTTTTATTAAAAGAAAAATCACGATCTGTTCTCGGAACCAACATTTCCTCTGAACAGAAGACAGCATCTCGGGCAAAACCTCTCCCCGAGGATCGAATATTTCCAGCAACCAAACGAATCCCTGTAATCGACGGTCGTAAAATCCGATGACTCTGAGCCCCCCAAAATGACTCTGCCGCTTCGCGTTCTCCCACGGATGGGATAATTAGCATTTTATGACGTCACGTTTCACGTGCCTCCTTTGAACGAAATCTAATCACCCGACAAACATTTTCTCCCTTTAGCAGCAGATGCGGCGAAGATGTGCTTTATTTGAGTCCAATTAGGTGCGCGGAATGTTATTCGCCGGGATATGGAACGCACTGTTATTAATCAAGCACGTGTGCTCCAAGAATTTTCTTATTTTCGATGAGGCGGGTATTGGGAGCCGGAATTCAGGTGGAATCTTCGGATATCGTGTAAAAGAGCATTTTTCACAGAAAGAGATTGTGAAGTTTGCTGAGGCAGGAAATGTTTAGGTAAACGTCTCGAATTATCTTATACGAAATGAAGTTAAATCAGATCAAGGAACCGAGGTAATGTAAATAATTAATTTTGATACCTAATAAATGTGATGTAAAGTGTTAAGGGGTATAAATTTACACAGACTTCTGGGAATAATGTACAGGAAGTGTAAGAGTATTGTTATGATTCTGAGTGATATGGTGAAATGATTTCTAAATGAAATGAACAAGATCAAGAGTATTTGGGGTTTTTTTTCTGAGAGTAATATTATGCTATATTATAGGATTCTTTCACTGATTGAAGATATACCACTTAACAGTTTTTCCCGAGCACCGCTCGAGCAGAGCAGAAGTGCCTTCACTGACTTTCCCGAGCGCCGCTCGGGCAGTTCATTTTTTTCTGCTGTTGCACTGATTTGCCCGATCGTTTTATAATTATCAGTTTAAAGTATTTCTAATAGATGTCTCTAGTTGTCCAGTAAAGTGTGGAATGACAATTAGTTTCAAAACTGGTTTGAAGGTCAAATTTTATCGCTTTTTCTGGTCAAATTTTATTGCTTTTGCTGGAAAGGAGCTCATTTTTATTTCACATGTCTTTGCCTTCAGAGTATCGATGCTGTGAATTCCATTTCTTCTGTGTGTGTTTTTTGTGGCTAAATTAGAAAAATGAGTGAAATTGAGTGGCGTATATCAGATAATAATTCTGAAAATGGTTCAGATAGTGAATTGGAAATATCTATAAATGATTCTGGCAGTTGTGAAAGTTTATCATCGGACTTCTCAAGTGATGAGGAAGCCGACACTTCAGATGATTTAATTCAAGTACGTAACTTCTGTGAACTTGATACTAATAAGTCTCATGCACCACCCCCGAGATTTCCTTTCAAAGTGCAACCAGGTGTTCAAACAAATATGGATGTAAGTGTTGGAACTTTGCAGTTTCTTGAAATTTTCTTTGATGACAGCCTTATTGAAATGATAGCTTCTGAAACTAATAAATATGCTGATAAAAGTATCCGAAATAGTAATCTTCGAAGATACAGTAGAGCGAGAAAATGGGAACAAATGACAAAAAACGAAATTAAAGTGTTTCTTGCTTTGAACATTTTACAGGGAATTGCGAAAAAACCTGATATTGAGCAATATTGGAGTAAAAGGCATTCAACATCAACGCCATTTTTTCCAAAATTATGTCTTATCGTCGTTTCCAAATTATTTAACGCTATTTACATTTTTTTATGATTCTTTATTTGATCCTAAAACACACGAATGTCCAAAATTACAAAAACTTTGACCTATAATCAAGCATTTGAATAAGCGTTATCAAGAATTAATAATTCCTGAAAGAGGTGTAACAATCGATGAGAGCTTGATGCTTTTTAAGGGGCGATTACACTGGAAACAATATATACCTCTGAAAAGATCACGATTCGGTATAAATTCTTTTCTGTTGTGTGAATCGGAATCTGGGTATGTATATCAGTTTATTATATGTACTGGAAAAGGGACACTCTTCGATGATAATTATCCACATCTGTGCAAGTCATCTCAAGTGGTAATGACACTTATGAAGCCACTATTAAATAAAGGATATTGCCTCACGACTGATAACTACTATGCATCCCCAGAACTTGCAGATATCCTTCTCAGCTATCAAACAGATATTTATGGTACATTGAAGAAAAACAGAAAAGACATTCCAAAAGAATTACTGTCCAAAAAGCTGAAAAAAGGCGAAATTTGTGCTTATCAAAGAGGAAAGGTTTGCATTATTAAATGGATGGATAAAAAGATTGTAACCTTATTATCCACTATACACAGTCCTGAAATGGGTGAAGTGGTGTCCCATAACAATGAAATCAGAAAAAAACCAAAAGTTGTTACGGAATACAATAATACTATGTGGGGTGTTGATAGAATGGATCAACACCTCACAAATTATCCCATCATAAAGATGAGAGGGAAAAAATATTATAAAAAATATTTTTCCACCTCTTTGATGTATCAGTGTGGAATGCATTTGTTCTATACCAGAAGAATGGGGAAAACACTCTCATTTGAATTTTAGGTTAGACTTGGTTGATCGTCTGATCGAAAATTATTGATCAGTGAACAAGAAAAAAAGCGGACCAGGAACTTTATCGAATCCCTTACGATTGACGGAGAGACACTTCTTAGAAATGATTCCTCCCAACGAAAATAAGCCGAGACCAACGAGGCAGTCTTTTGTATGCTGCTCAAAACGAAATGATAATGGAAAAAGAATAAGAAAAGAAACTAGATACTTTTGTCCTGACTGTGATATAGGACTCTGCTTGTCTCCATGTTTTAAAATTTGTCATACAAAAGCTGTGTTTTGAAATTAAATATAAGTATTAAAAAAGGTATGCTGTTTTATTTCTTCCTTTTCTGTAAATTTTCTTTTCTATTGAGTTAGCCTGCTATGAAAAAAAGTCAACTTTAAGTAAAAATTCATTTTTTTTTGTTGCTGAAATTAAAAATCATAATAACTCAATAAGTTCGATGCATATAAAAGTTTTTATTGCAGATTTCGTTTTATATAATCATTTTAAAATCAAATATGTATATTAAATATGTGCTTATTTTTGGACCCAATATGACAAAAAAGTGAAACTGTTAAGTGGTTAAAGGCTTTTCAAAAAAAGTTTTATTTTAAAAAATCGTTTTTATTTAATTCTAATTTCTTTAAAAATTCATATAGACCTTTTTTTCTGAGAAATTAAATGAAAAGATAAATTTGTTTTTATTATTACATTCATTTCTTATATCTCTATTATTTTATTGTACGAACAGTTTGCCGAAAGATGAATCCTTTCACTGACTCAAATATCAATGAATAAAAAGAATAAAAATTTATTTCATATTTAAAAATAAAGGTTTTTCAGGGTTCTATTATTGTTCTGGTTTTTCTGAGAAATTTTTCATCATTACATTTGATTCTAACATTTCAGATGTTTTAATAAAGGAATAGCTCATGGAAAAATGCTCCTCGTCATCTGATTGGGGTTCAAATTACGAGGTCCATCACAAAATAGACTAGAGTTGCTTTGAGACGTTAATGTAATTAAACTAAATTAAATTAAAGCATGGTAATATGAATCACTTCTGTTGTTCAATAATCAATCAATGAACTACTTAAAACCGATTTAATATTTAATTAAACTTAACATTTTTTATGTCCTCACTGTCACAAAGTTATTTCAAAATTCTTGTAATTTTTCTTTTAGCTTTGCTCTCATTTTCGTCATTTCATTTGTTTTATTGTTTGTCCAACCTACATCGTTTGTTAAAACAGGTCGCTTTTAATTGCAGCAGAATTTTTGAAATTTCAATATTAAATATTTAAATAACTTATTCATCCGAGAAGCACATTCTAATAAAATCATCATCCAAATAAAATCTTGGATAACGATAAAGCGGCCTGAGTCGCTTTTGGCTTCTTGGTTCAATTGGCAGTCGAAGCTCAAAGGCATTGCACTGTTATGATGTGGAAGTTCAGAGGTGACTGCTCCGATAGAGTGTTTGTAATCTTAGCATTGTTTAGAAAGGCAAAAATCGAAAATAGGCCTCGTGTTGTTCGAAGAAAGATATAAATGTAATTAGGATAAACTTTAAAGAGAAATTATACCAATTGTTAAAATATTTACAATACGAAAACTTCCTAAATTTATGCTGACGATGGTTTTTATTTTCTCCCAGAGAGCAGAATGTTCACATTGTTACTGAATACTTCCTTGTTTTGTGAGTCCTTTAAAATCAGAAAGGAGTCATTTTTATTTGTGCCAGAGTATTATGGTGTCGTGAGTTGTTCAATCTTACTTAACATTAAAAATGAATCATATTCTGTAAAATGTTACGAAATAAACCCTGTACCTGGTGAAAAAAAGGAAATTCAAGTAATTATGTGATATTCTGTTGTGTGTTTCATATAATGTGTTTGTTTTCCAAATTCTTGAAGGATGGGAAAATTATTGTATTTATCAAAAGGTCTGAATTCGATATTTTTACTCATTTCCACTTTTCCGAACTTCTTTTAGTCCGAAAAAATAAAAATTTCTCACACTTTCTTGACACTGTTTACTTGTTATTCAAAATTTTTAAAACTAGATGAATGTAATGCGTTGTATCGTCTTTACATCAACTTTATAGATTTTAATCAAAAACCAATTCGAAGGATGCTTGACTGCCCTTCAGTCAATATTAATTAATACGATAACTACACAACAAAAATAGCTAGATGAATAAAATTTGGTGCACTAATTGAACATCGAAAATAAAGTTTTTTTTAAAAAAAAAAATTAGTATCAAATTGGTCGAATGTTTGATCATCGTTTCGTTTAAAATTTTACCGGCATTTAAAAGCGATAACGAAAACACAGTTACTTAAATATGAAAATTGGGTAAGTAATTTTATGACTACAGTAGCAGTTCTTTGTTAATTTTTTGTTTAAATCAAGCGATGGAAATGCGTCTAAAATGAAAATTTAGCATTCTGTTAATTGCTTGCTAAGGATTAATATCCAAAATAAAAACTGCCCGGGACCGCGTGATAGATACATCAGCGTTGGGAGTTGTCTCCTCGGCACTCTTGCCCTCTCACAGGCTTGCCATGTCAGTCAACGCCTCGCAGGGGTCTGGAGTACAATGGTCACGGGATATTAAGTCTTGGCTTGAATTTAACATTGATGTTGAATCTTATCTTGCCATCCTTAATGAGATATTGGCCCTTAATCCCCAGAATGCTTTAATATTACTCAAAATTCGAATTGCTCCTTTAGACACGTTTTTTTTCAACCGGCGGAAACAACTTGGTACAAAACAGCACTCGTCATCATAAAATCCGAAACTAAATTTGATATATTTGTGTCAATGCGTTTTCAAACTATCGCTTATACATATTTCTGAATTTACTGACCAGCAGATGGTTTATTTCCTGTTGTATTTAATTCAAAATTTGTAAGATGTATAAATTGCAGGTGTTCTGTATATCGGATGACATCTATCTACCTCTCCATATTGTAGTTACTGTATTAACTTGTATTCGAACAGTGAGGAAGATGAACTTTTTTTAAACAGATTTTACACAACATTTGATTGAAAATCTGTAAATTTGGTGTAAAAAGGCGTACACTAAATTCTTGACAGACAGACAGAAGGAATTTTTCAAAAATGTATTTTTAGAATTCAGCATTATCTAAAACGTGGAGTTCATCAAAACCTCAACAAATGATTTTTTGATGATTACTCTAATTCCTCTTTGCTACATAAAACGCCAAGGAAACGCCACTCTAGCACTGAAAGTAAAACGCCAAAAATTATTCCGAAACTATTGTTTGCCATTTCTATGTAAGATATTTTTAGCTTTACCAAAAGTCCACAATTTTATACGGAAGAGCATCACGTCTTACAATAGAGTATGGGAGGCAGTTTAGGGTAGAGCACCCATATTGGCTTGTGTTTCTTTAAAATGCTGAGAAAATGAAATATTGAATAATGAATAAGAAATAAGTCATGTGGTTTACTGTCGTGTTTTGAACATGTACCAAGAAAAAGTCGAAACTTTTTTTCGCGTGCTCAATACGCAGATTGAAGTAACAATTACTCTATTGCAATTTATCTTCTCCAGTTTCGTATCTCCTTTTTTCATCTTCTTATAAAATTGGCAATAAATAATAATAGCGTATACAAGGTTGACAAAATTAAACTTCTCCAATTGAATGGGAAGTCCGTGTAGATTAATAATGTCAGGAAATTTAGATGACAGGCACTGCTGATTTCGTATTAGAGGTTTACTGGAAAAGAATAACACAAGTATATTCTCGATAGGAGACTCTACCTCATGGCATTCTACATAATCTCTCTATGAATCCTGTGGCTAATGTGAAGTAAAGAAATTTTCAGAGGGTTGATTCTATTAAAACATTAATAGAAAACACCTTTCAAACACCTGCTTCAAAGTTGTCAGACAACGCATAAGGCTTTGATTACCAAAATCATGAGATAAAATCGTTGAATCTTTCTCTACCTTCTTCTCCCCCCCCCCCCCTACTCACACAACAGAAAACAAGTCAGCTCTCCATGCCGACTTGTCCCTTCATACGGGGTGGAAAGCATCCCAGCCACCTAATCACAGAGATCCCAACGAAACATTCTCGTAATTCCTTCGAGGGAATTATTGAGTGTGTCAGGAGCGTGGCTGCAACTAATCAAGCCATTTCTTTCACCCAGCAGCCAGCAAGAACAAGGACTAATCCCTGCGTGAGAAAATCAGATTTGCTCTCTCTCTCTCTCTCTAGTGTCTTTTCCGGTGGATTCGCACTCATTTCACCACTGCAGTGCGCGCGGGAGGGGGGCGGTGAAGGTAGGGATGTCATCAATGGACGATAGAAAAATAGTGGATGCCACGGAAAAGAATTTTAGTCTATTAATATGCTATTTCGTTAAGTACCAGCCTCTTTTGGCGCCTAGATGCTAGATTAAGGATTGATAGAACTTTCAGTTAAATATTTTGTGTTTTAGTCTTTATTTTTTCCTCAAAATAATACTTAAAATATTAAATTTTCATAGAGATCATAACATGATATTTTTATTGCCGATCTTATCTATTGTCATTATTAAGGCCTTTATATCCTTCTTTTCAGCCTATAACTTTATGCATTCTATTATAACGGGAAAAAAATTGTCTTCAAACCAACAAGAGTGGGTTCCGCAAAACTTTCTGGAACACTTTCTAATAAAAGTGTTAAATCAGAGAACGTTGTATCAGAGGCGCAAAATAATTACTAAATTCGCAATAATTACTAAATATTATTTTATACCCCTTTAGTATTTTTACTGAACATGTCATGTTCAGTAAAAAGAGAGTGTTTTAGCGATTATTCCCTTACATATGCTTAATGCTATTAACCAAAAGTCAAATCTGTGTGTTAGACGTGTTCTTCGATATAAATTTAAACAAAAATTTGACACAAAACTGCATCACAAAATCTCATATCAAATTTGATATATTTAAGTCATTGCGCTTTTAATTTACTGTGTTTACAAATTTCTGAAAATACGGATCAACAGACGGTCAACCCCCTTATTGCATTTAACACAAAATTTAAGAGACATCTACACTATAGATAAATTTGCGTATCAAATTTTATCTTTCTAATTCTCTTCATTTTTTAATTGTCGTGTTAACTTATATTCAAACAACCGGACAGGCGGATTTTTTAAGAATGAATTTTACACAAAATATGTCAGAAATCTACAAAATTGCATACCAATTTTCATCAGTCTAGCTCAAAGCGATTTAGAATGACTTATGTCTGATACAGATGGATATTTTACAAAAACATGCTTTCGAACTAAGGAAGATCTAAAGCGTGGAGATTCTTCAAAATCTTGAGTTCGAATCTTCTGACGATTATATTTTCTCTACAGTATATGTAATAGAAAGTAAAAAACAGCGCCTTTTAAAACTTTTGCATTATTTTTACTTCCTGGTTTGCAAAAAATAGAGGAAATATTGAAATTCGAACACGAGATTGTAACAAGATCTCTACGTTTCAGAGTGCCCTGTGTCTACAAAACACATTTCTAATATTATAACTGTTTGTATTTGAATATAACTCAATACCCTTGAGGGCTCAAATTTGGTGTATGAACCTAGGACCATATTCGTTCATTTATATTCAATTTTCAAGGAAATTCATTCACAAGAAGTCTGGCTGTTCGAATGCTAGATAACTCGATCATTATAAAATACAAGTATCTAGGTAAATTAAATGAAAATTGTACGCAGGTTTAACACATGAAATATCAAATATTGAAAAAAATCAGTTAAACGATTAATTATCTGTTGTTCCATATTTTCAAATTAATATTGTTACGGATCACCGGGTACGTTTATAGTTGGGGTACGGTGTGAAGACACAATCAACAGGCATCACTAAAAAGCAACAACGACTTTTATTTACAAGGAACGAAGAATGCACAGACGACAAATATGCACAGCCAAGACGAACACATGAAAGCACACAGCACCACACTATTTCAGACAGTAGCCCACCAGTAGTAAGCGACCACAGCACTCGAATCTGCAGACAGATTAAAGCAGAAGAGGGGATCCTTGGAGCATCGTTCTATGGTCTCTACAACGGCTGAAGTTATTACTGTCTCCTCGCTTTAGCTGCCGACTTACTACTACACGACCGGCTATTTCACACACTATACGTCGCTGCTTCTCCAGTAGACACAAGGACTCTACACACAGCAGTTCATCACTCTCTCGAACTGCACGCAAGGCTGGCACTCCGCCTTTGCTTCGCTGTCAATTCGGCGAATCCTTATTTGTCTTCTACTCCACCTTCACTTCCGTCTCAATTCAATTCAATTCATCTTGAGACTATCGGTCTTTTACAGCTCCCGAAAGGTGGGACGAGAATCTTCTAGACCAATCAAGGCGCATCTTGGTTTCTATTGGAAGGATCGTAAAAATTCTCGAAGTTTCCATCACTATCCATTCGTCGCTAAGTCGCCAAATGATCGCCAAGTTCTCAGATCACTGGTGTAGCATACGCTCAGGATGCAAAAGTTCTGATTGTAAAATAATCATCTTACGATCCCACTGTTCATGCTGGGAATCAAAATTACAGGTTTGTAACAATAGAAAAGTAATCTATATTATTATTGTGTGTGAAAGTTTGGGTGGAAGGGTGGATGATGCTAGTCAAGCACGCCAAAACAGCTGAACGAAATTGGAAGAAATTTAGTACAGAAACAGATTATAGTCTAGAATAGGACATAGGCATCAATTTATTCCGGCAATTTGGATTTATAGGCAACAATTGGATCCACAACAATTTATAGGCAACAATTTGGATGGCTAATTTATTATTAATTAAAAACTAAGTTAAATAAAATCAGGTAAATATTACAGCTTCCAGATAAAACAAATGGACCGAAATTTAGTCAAAAAGACTGGCATTGCAGCCTAGAAGAGAAAACATGCATAGGATAGAGATTGTAACTTAGAGACAAAATCGTCGACATTATACCAAAGCAATCACTTAGTTTTGGATTAAATTCAGGTATTCAGATATAAGGATATCAGATATATGTTAATTCAGATATTCCGCTCTTTGTTTTGTGTTAAAACTTTCCAACTGTTGTTAACTTACACTTTCATTGAAAATTTATATTTGTTGATCAGTTTATTGACTGTTTTATATTTTTAAGCTATTGACTCCTGATCTTATTTTACTACGAAAAGATATTTTAAGTTCTTTGATTACTGTAGAGGTATTTTTTACTTTCTCATATAACTAAAAGCACATTCGGCATCAAGAGAAACCAGATAAAATGTTTTTTAATGTTTTTTAAATTTATAAATACTTTATCAATGCCTTTTGTAATCGAATTTGGAAACCTGTAGGTTCGTTTGCGCATTTGAATTGTTAACTTATTTAACACATAAGGGTTCTGAGATTAATAAAAATAGCCCAGAAAGAAAAGAAAAAACCATTCGTTGCCGCTAGGGATGATGCTTTTCTTTAGAACGAATTTTAAGGAATACATTTACTTGCACTGTCAGATAATTCTTCATTTTATCAAGGAATGATTTAGAAATTTCTGTAATAAAAGTGGAAATTTTTAGTGATGCAAGCATTGTTTTCAAAGATGTAATATAATCTCCAGCATGGGGATATTAAATTCTCTATTACAATATCCATGATAACACTTGTGATCATACCATTTTTTTATCATCAGGTGTCTATTCTAGGATAATTCCAGACTTATTGAATTATAACAAGAAATTCGTGGAAAGAACAAATATTCCAACGAATTCCGTTAAATTGCTAAGCTGATTTTAAAAAGGTGAATAGTGCAGTAAAGGCAAACGATTTCAAAAGGCTCCAATAAATGTTTTTAATTTTTTATTTTCTATTCACAAATATTCTTGAACAGACGAATTTAATTAAAATAAATAAATTAAATTAAATTTTCAAAAAAATTAAATAATATCTGTTCACAATTCACTTTAAAATAATATTAGAATGTTATATTAGCAATAATAATATTTTCAATTATAATGCGCGATTTAATCAAATTCTTTAATGGATATTTATGTGCTAATTATTTTTATTATCATTTTTCACAAAAACATTGTAGTAGATGTACATTTCAACAAGCGAAAACAAAATTCATTGTTAAGGTTACAAGAAAATTATCCGCTTACTCGTTTGGGTTGCTATATTGGCGATGAATCTGACACACTGAACCAGTTAATTTATGAAACCAGTTAATTTATGAACCAGTTAATTTATGAAATACTTCAAACCAGTCAATTTATGAAATAACCTAGAATTCTCGAAAATTACTGAATTAAGGCTGACGTATGCATTTATTGTATGTAGGGTTTCTTCCCCTCTATCCAGTTATAACTTCAGAAAAAATTGAACAGATTCGTGTAAGATTCGACACCGATGGCATTTTCTCTGGAAATCCCTTAATGCTGTGTCGTCTCTTTTTTCCCTTTAACAAATTTTTTTCTCTCTTTCTCACATCTTGTTCTCATCCAAATGGTTAGATAACACAGCGTTATAGGTACCGGGGGCACAGGATGGCGTTATGTTATGTTACGTATGGTTTCTCGTATGGCTTAATTTGCGTATGGTTTCTTACCAAGCACAACAACACCATTCCAAATATCCAAAACACACAAAAAAACCCATCTTCGATAACTACAGAAATAATAATAAAACCTTTTAGAGTAGTAATAAAATATTGTCACGGTTACACTTGTCGATAAATCGCACCAAAATATTTAAAATTTGATGACAGCTCATAGAACTTATGTCTATCCCACATTTTAAGGTGACAGGATTATGATTTGCTATAGATTTTTCCACTTAATTCACGTCCCATTGAATAATTTGGAGAAGTTTTAATAAATTTTTTCCTTATAATAAGTTAAAAAGCCAGAAAAGCCAGTATTCTGAACGAGCTAGCTGGTCGCCAAAAGCGT
>JAOUZG010042458.1:246472-281342 GCA_026289955.1 Argiope argentata
TATACTAAGTTTAATTTTTAATTAATATCAATTTTTATTAATATTAATTAATTTTTAAATTCATATTAATTGTTTCAGAGGATTCTCACATATATAAGTATATTTATGTTATTGCAGCAAGTGCCATTGTGCCGTGTTATTGCGGCAAGGATAAATAGCATGATAAATTTGCTATTTATCCTTTTCTTATATTTTAAATTTTATTTCCTTTTTCCGCGGGTTTTCATTCTGTTGAATTTCAGAATTCAAAACGAATTTGATTTTCGGATACTATGAACCGCATGAGAAGGACTCATCTCCAAATAACTCGCCAAGGATGAGATGATAGATTTTGTAAAAATTTTTAATTAACGCCAATCTTATTTTGCACTTTTGCTTATTTTGCACTATTATTAACTATTATACGCCAGTACCATTCAAGCCATTCTCTGGTTACTACTTTTATTAGAGCATATGTGGAATCGATAAGAAGTAATTAATAGATAAGAAAAGTCAACCGCACGTTTTACCTCATGTACTTTTATGTATGAAAATCCTACTCATGCATAAAATTCTTACACAATGGCGATTCAAACCCAGAATTCTCCCTCCACTTTCATTCACAGAAATACCACCCCCATCGTCTTCTCCTTCAATTCCCGGGACGACCCATTGTTTGCCAACTCTGGCCTTCCGCCAGATGATATTAGGGCCTGGAAAGTGTCCGTGTACCTATGAGCAATGGTTCTCTTAATCCGGGAAAATGCGAGAAAAAGGTCCTATTGCCACAATAATGCTTAATGGACTCTTAGGGAGGCAGCAGGCGGAGAAACGGCGTAACTTCTGAATTACTTTCGCACTTACTTTTATTAACTCGTATTTGAGAATAGAACGTAGTTAGGAGACGGGGGATTGCATCTTGAAAAAAAGTATTCTCTTTTTAATTAAAACATTGCATAAGATGGTATATAAAATTTATTTGGAACGAACAGATGACGTATCACTGTGACTCATTTTCAGTTTGGTGTATCATCCCATAAAGATGGGATTTCAAATGGTTCTTTCTTCAATAGTTCAAGATTCTTCAAACTTATTGGACGATACACAACAAAACATGGAGGAGATTCTGATTGTTCTTGTTCCATCCTCTAGCTAGTTTGCTGTAGTTGTGCGGAGAATAATTTATCTCGTTTGTAAAAATGTGTAAATTTTGATTAAAATGTATACTAATGACGCATTAAATCGTTTGAAGCTGAAAGATAGCTCATGAAGCTTAATACTCATTTATATTTAATGCTGGCTTTCTGGCACAGCGCAGAAAGCACGTCTTCCTCGTGTTCTGGGAGCCCCGGGTTCGAGTCTCGGTTCGGGCATGGCTGTTCTTCTGTGTACTATCTGAGATTTGTGTCACTGTGCCCCCTGTAAAAAGGGAACTGTGCAAGCAAATGTGGTGAGTGTATAACTAAGTCGTATTCTTGACCCTAGTTAGCGCTACTTCAGAAACAAGAGACGCTACTTTCAGCTTAAATCTGCTGCTGTTTCAGAAGGGCGCTTGTCCATGTCAAGTGCCATAAGTATTAACAACAACAACATTTTAATACCTCATAATATCTATCTAAAATTCCTCAACATAACTTCAAACTAAAATTCCTTCTTCCAGCTTTTCAAAAATATTCAAACTTGTCGGAGAATTTACAGTAAGGTTTGAGGATGGCTTCTTTTGTGAATATTAACGAGAATGATTGTATTTAGTTTTGCAATACAAATTTATTTTATCATCTCGTTCTAATGAGCGCTTTTTATACCCATACAATTGAAGTTTAAGTTCAAAATCCATACCTGAAAGTTCCCTTGTGGAGCCTCCTCCAATGCACGTTCACTTCATCTTCCACTCATTTGTCAACGACGAGGATCAGATGATCAAGCAGACAGTTGTCTGCAATTTCCCAGGCAACAAATGGTACTCTGAACTTCCTAAATTTGTTTTGCATTTTTTAAAAGTTCTATAATTTCATGAAATCATTTAATTATTAAAGACCAAGCAATCGTTCGAATGAAATCAAATATTTTTTAACTAGTATTAGGACATGATTGTAATAGTATTCCATATTAATTGCCATTTCAAGTTTGATAGTGTGTTATTTTTCTAAATCTTAAACAAGATTTTTTTTTTAATTTTAGAAAGTGGCCATTCATATTATTAAAGCCGTTTGATGTCAATCTAAATAATTATTTTAATACGATTGACGTATAACCTTTTTATCTAATGAAAATGAAATGTTATTCACTTTATGACTATTTCGCAAAATTCATTATATGACTATTTCTATGCGTTTTGCCTGTATATATGTCTTGATAATTATTACGCTCCTCATGATGGTATTTTAAACATTTGCCGCAATTAACTGGTTAAACAGGCTTCTTCTTTCTCTGCTTTAAACAATGGAAGATGACGAGAAAGCTCGTTGGAAAATTTTTGCTGGGAAAATGTTGAAATGATTTCCTTATATAGAATATTATTTTCCATTGTGACTAAATAACTTGCCACTGTCGTTTAAAGTATGTTTTTCTATAGAAAATTTTGTTAAATAGAAACTCAAGGAAAGAAGATGCTTTTATATTTTGAATTTCTGTATCAATTTTTCAGGGAAAATATAACAAAATATGCAAATGTCTGTTAAATTCAAAGGATATCTATATTTTTATAGAAATAAAGAAAGAATAAATTTTATAAACGAAAAAATTTTTGTTTTCATTTTGGTACTCAGAAATATCTAGTAATAATAAAGAAGGACGTGTATGTGTCGGCGTATGTTGTCGCTCTACAAGCCGCTCTACATTTGAACGATAACTACCAGATGTGGAGCGTATATGCAATGAAGGGTGAAAACTGGCCATCTTGGAGCATTTTCTTGGAACTGGGATTAGAATTTTAATTAATTAAAAATTAATTTACAGTTTATCCTTTTCCGCTGTAATCAAACATATTATTGCACAAAAAATGATTTTTATATCATATTAAAATTCAAAATTTAGTTACATTTAATAGTATTTCAAATCTTTCCTGGCTTTAGGCAAATTTTAATAATATTTTTATTGCCTCATTTCCAGCAATTCAGTTATATTATTAATTCAAACCGATTTCATTTATTTATCAAATATTCAGTGTTTCATCAAAATTTTCCCGTCTGCTACTTAGTAAACTTCTTACCCTGCATAAAACTGTGAACCTTCAGCTAGGCTATAAAAGTATTCATTTTTGTAGCTCAACGCATGAGCAATTCGTACTTCCACAGTTTGTGAAAATGAAACTACATTTTGTGTTTCTTTAGTGGATGAACTGAAAATAAAATTTGATTCAATTACAATTTTAAGGGTCCAATCATGTACCACATTTTATTTATGTAAGTTGGTGAGTTTATGAATCGTCACGTTGCATACATATGAAAATACAGACAAGACTGAATTAGAAATTTACTCTTCAGGGTTTTTTTACAAGTTTACTAAATTTTATCTATTTATCGTTTTACGTTTTGTTGTTATCACCTTCATGAGCAAACTTTAAAATTTAAATCTTAATTAATTTCCAAACTTCCACCTTAATTTATCTCATATTCATTTCATTCTAAAATGAAATCTTATTTCTTGATCTAATTCTCATTTTTTTATTTAATTAATTCTACACGCGCCTAATAAAACTGTAGACTTAAGTGTTTCCCCATACTCCGAGTGAAGGGACAAAATTGGTAAGGCTGATAACATCCTTCTAAAGATGCTCAATATTTCCTTTCCTAAACCGACATGAGGCGAAGAATTCCCCATCGAAATCGCACTGATCCCACCGAGGGGCGAACCACATCGGTCACGATATGCGCATTTCGTCGCTTCTTCCTGGCATGCGATGCGTCTCCCGCGACGAGATGGGGAAGCTGGCACGTCGCTGCAATGAATCAATGCAATTTTTTAAAAATAAAGAGAAGAATGGTTCTTTTTATTTTTAAAAAATTCAAAGGTTTCTCCTATTCGGACACGCTGCACTTAGAATACGTTTACATACATTTGTAATCACACAACCATGTCGATGCACTTTCTGGGAATAGATTTCATTTAAAAGTGTAATGAAATCTACAAACTTAGTCTAAACATTTCATATCTAGTTTTATTTGTTTAGTTCTTACATTAATGTGTTAAAGAGAATTGCAAAACGTAATTTTAAAATTTTGTTTTTTGAATTTGAGAATGGCTAAAACATGGAGACTCACTAAATGAGTGAGTTTGAAATTTTTGACTGTTATTATTCTTTTTCTTTGCAAATTTCATGAGCAGAAAATAATTAAGCGCCGTCATTCCTATTTTCATATTATTACCTTGAATTTAAAGATACAGGTTTCAATCTTGGAACACGTTTTTATTCTTTGCTTACTGTTAGTACTTTCATTTATTTTTCCCACTGACTTAACTTTTTATATATATATTACAGAGACCTGGCAAGGATACTTTTATCGCTAACAACAGTTCTCTGTCTTCTCCCCACTTCCGAGGAGTGGAGAACCGACGCAATGAAGGTGAGCTGACATTTGAGAATATTCTTTTAGGTCTCGATTGTTTGCATCTCTTAGCATGAAAAAAGCGGGAACGGTGCTCGAGTGTTTCTTGCCTATTTTCAAATAAATGTACTTATATATCATTTATCGCATGCCACCGGCGATTAATATGTAAGGGAGACCCTAATGGAGTAAAATTTTTGGAATCCAATCGCGTAGAATGTAATTAATGCACAAGCATTAGACAATCGAAGGAAATTATGGGTCTTTTTTCCCCTGACCATATGAAAACAAAATTTGAGCTTAAAGAAAAACGAACTATAGTCACCCTTAAACGTCATCACAAGACCACCTCATCTACATTATGTCCAGCATTGTGGATTAAACATCCTACAGTTGACGTGTGCGCAAGTCTGGAAAAGGAGATAATATAAAATCTGGATAAGTTGTAGTTGGTATAAAGATTTATCATCTGTAGTGTAAACTCTGGCCAGATTTCAAGTTAAATCTCACAAGGTGTCGTCCGTCGCACACTCTGTACTCTCAGAAACATGTGAGCCCGAAAGAAATTAAATGGAAGGGATCCCTTAAATGTAATAAATTTGGGAAAGCGACGTCGTGGCACGGGGGGGGGGGTGCGTCTTCTCCAAAACACGGTCTTCATGGCCGCGAATCCTGATTTGGGCATAGTTGTTCTTCATCTGTTCCATCTGTGAGATGTGTGAATGGGACCCCCTGTTAAAGCGAATGTGATGAGAGAGTAGCTAATCTGGGTAGCTAAATCCGGGTCATTTTTCCTCGGATCACAGTGAATCTTTTCCCCATACTCTGTGTTTGAGCTAAGACTTTGCTGTGGTAGTCACATGAAGATTGGATTGTTTTCCCTTTATTGACTATAAATACTTATAAATAATTGCGATAAATACATTTCTGCTCCATCTTAACTGACGTCTATTCAATCCACCCAAAACACAACCAATGATAGCGCTCAAAGAAATGAGCCTTGCTGTAAAGGAAATATCCCCGGCGTAAGAGAAGAAAAATGCATACGAAATATTATATGCACAGAGGTATCTTAGATACAAACAGATATGTTTTGCACCTAATCATATTTTAAGAATCGCTGGATCGCCGGGAATATTGATAATGTTTAGTTTTAATTAAATATCTCATTTCTAGTATTTTCGTTTTTCTTACCATAAAGTATTTTTAACCTATTCCGAAAAATTTTGAATATTTTTTATTGGGTTTTCATTTAATCTGTTAATAGGGGTTTATAAAAATTTTCTTCGACATCAAGATGCCATTGAAAATTGAAATATGTTGAGAGTTTATTTCAAATTGCAAATAGCTTATTGTAATTTGGTTCAAAAACGTTTTTGGAAGCAATTTATAATGGTCGATAATAATTTCGACCTTTACTTTTTAGTAAAGGTCGAAATTATTATCGACGATTTTGGCCATTAGACGATTAGATTTAGATTAGACGATTTAGACGACCTCCAGGTTTAGATATTTTTTATAAAATGAAATGCAGAAAGTTTTTGATTTTGTATTTCCAGTGAAAAAAAATAGGAGAAGTGCAATTTTAAATCTGAAAAAAAAAATACTATCAAGAATTTGTTTTCTCATCTAATTTAATTGGATGAAAAATTTAGATGGAGTATTATGAAAATATTTCGAATGAAACGAAATAGGAATAGATTATATGTCAATATCATAAACAAATATGATTTTAACATTTTACTAGAAAATTGGTAAAAATAAATAAAATTTGTTGTGAAATCTATTATATATTTCCTTAAAATATTTTAGCATACATTGTATCGGAAATTCTTAAATAATGCTTGCAGAGAAAAAATATAAAACTTTATTTTCACGAAAGTATTCTTCTTTTCTCAATAATGAAGTTAACATTGATCACAGGTCTAAAGATAACGATTATTGAAGTTCTGGAAATCGATATACTGTTCCAGCTGGGCCCATAACCCTTCTGCACGTATTTAAGCGGCTCTTACCGCAAAATCCCCTAAGGTATTTACTACCAATGGAATAATAGTAATTTCTGTCGTCCTTGACTGGAGAGCAACGGAACACATTATTCGATTATAAATTGACTATTCCTCTGTTTTCTTTTCTCTGAGAACAAGGCGGCATTGAACTGTGTCAGATAATAAAGCAGCATTGATGTTTTGAAAAAAAGTCAGCTGTTTGATTCTGATAAGATTTTGAGTTACAGTAATTGCGTATAACTACATCAGTACTTAAAATACTTCTGCAATATGCGAACCATTAGTGACCTGTCTTTTCAGTCATCTGTGAGAAAATTTCAGATAACGTTGTTTCAAAGTAAGTACTTAAGATAGTAATGATATAAGGCATAGGAACTCTCAGAATTAAAGTTAAGTAAAAAAATTCCTAAATTTTCCAATGACAACACCCATTTCATTATTGAGGATCAGCCTATTGAAAACTATGAATGGTTTAGGCATAATGCGCATATAATAAAAGTTAATGGCTTAATGCATTCGCAAGAATATTATTTAAAAAAAGTCAACACTGATAGGAGATGTATGAACTCACTTTACGTAATTCACAGGGAGCAATAACAAAGGCTGAAATATAAGTTTGTTAAAAATTTTAATAGATAGTGAGGGTAGACTGCTCTTTAGCCACGTGATCAAACCTTCCAATACTAAGATATTTCTAGAAAATCAGCGAGGAGGGGTGCTAAAGCTCTGTTATCTGATATGGAAAATGTAGAAGTGACATTAGTAACTTTCCAGCGGGAAACAGGCGCTGCCATTCAAACTTAGCTTCAAAACAACACTTAATAGATAATTTAATGTTTAATTAAAGACGATTATATATTCTATAGCTAATTTAATAATAATAAAAACTTATTTTCAATAACTAAACATTTATCTTGGTGATCGAATAGAACGACGGAATCATGAACAGTCATCAGAAAGGAAGAATCAATAATAATGCATTATCAAACTTTACGCATTGTTCTTTAAATTTTATAGTTAAATAAAGCAGCCGAAACTAGCGAAAACTATTATCATTAAAGTTGACTATAAACGATATTTGAATTGAATTGAATTAAGATTACGTTAAAAATATACATTATAAAATATTTTTCAAAATCAAATTTGAATTGTTATTCAAATTACAGCATTTCAGCTACAGCTATTGGTGCTCTATCTGACATAAGTCAATACTAGGGGATTTCCTAAGGAGTGGGACGAAATAAAGCACGGCTAGGAGCGCAGTTATAAAGTCGCAATGATAAATCGAATTTACTATGAGACTACGAGTCATACAAATTTCTGTAAATATTCTATTGGAAATCCTTCAATGGTGCAGCGAATTTTTTATGCGTTATTCCAACGTGACATTTAACAGACAAAATGTCTCGTTAGCACATGCCCCATCATTTTTTCCGGTATATTTAACTTTTCACGATGCATGACTTTTCTGGATTCCTGAACATATTTCAAAGTTCAATCACCTCGGTTTTGGAGATTATTCGTCCCGTGCTGTTTTTCTTTCACGCATGCACCCCATGTTCTGAAAACGATTGACCCACCGTTAAATCTTGCGATGGTGAGATAGTTCTGTACGACAAGCCGTGTGAAAAATCTCTCTGACGGTAAATGGAGATGCTTTGGCCTATTCTGAAACACAGAATGTTTTCTCCCGCACTCTGGGGCGAGTGGATCTTGGCGGCCGAGGTGGCGGAGTTGGGGGATTTCAGGTTCGAGATCCGATTCCATCTACGGACGGTCGTGTCAGCGGGTCGGTGGTCCATTAAATCTACAGCACTGAATATAGTCTCCCTGGTGTGGTTTGGAAGTTTGGAAGGGCGGATGCTAGTTCGGGTGTCGTCTTCGTCATTTGAGTGCCTATCCTTGGGTATTCGACTGTTCTTTTTATCCCTGTGTAACCAACTATATATAATAGAATGAATTTGACCGAGAAATCTTCTAGAATTGGCCTTTCCCGCTTTAAAACCATTCGAACAATTACCAAATGCGGCATAGAGAGCTCTGTATTTTTTATATTCAATTTTTAATTCAAATTGTCAAAACTGCATTATTTTGAACATGTACAACTTTAATCATTTTTACATGAAATAATTAACAATAATTTTTCTTTTCTTATAAAAATTTTCAAATTAAAAGGAATTTCAAAATTATATTCGATTATTTTTGAAAGGGACAGCAAACAAAAGAAAATGAAAATTCCAAAAATTAAATATTCTGTAATTAATATTATTGTGGAATCTACAAGAAACGAAATAGGGAACTCATAAGCAGAAAACAAAAGATGCATAAGAGAGAGCGAGAAAGAAGAAAAATTATGAGAGTACGATTTCTGAGAGACGATTTTATTTACGATTGGAAAAAAAAGCAAATAATTGTCTGAAGTTTTTCGGCAAATTAAAAAAAAGCCTACAGTCGAAATAAACTTATTATAAGATATTTTGGTGATTACCTTACTATCGAAAGTAGCTTGCTTTTCAAAGCTAGATACCAAATGAGTTAAAATCTGAAAAACCACTGAATTTATAATCCATTGATTTTAGATGTGAATACACTTTTAAATTTCGTATCAATAAATCTGAATTAAAAAACAAACTCCTTATCATTATGTGTGTTACATATGTTTCCTTTATTACAGAAAATAACAGCAGTCGCTCTCATGAATACAAGGTTCATAAAGGATCTCATGCTGTGGTAAGTAGTTATAATTTTAATTGTTTTATAAAGTACATAGAGAGATTTGAAAAAACTTTTATTACCAACTAATTAGATACTGAGCAAACAAGAAATGTCACAATGATATATGACTGATTCAGAAAAGCAATGGTCCTACTCGAACATCAAATGGAAATGCTGAGTGTATACAAATTGTTTTCGAAAGTTAACTAGAGAAAATTCGCAAGCAGAGTGAATTACAATCAGTGGCGGCACGTGTTCTAAAAACACAGACTCATTGCGATCTGCAAAGCCGTATATTTGCAGCAGTGAGTTCAACAGTGAAGGATTTCCCTTGACATGCGTCAAAAAATGGACTTTCGATGCAACATTTATTGTATAACAGTTAGAAGTCATATAGAATGTATGAAGTAAAAACTTCATAGGCTTAAGTTTGAACTTATTATATTACTCTTATTTATGTACTGAATGAGTCTATAGATTGTTGTTCCTTAGAAATTTTTTTTAATCTACTTTTTCTTTTTTAATAATAATACATACCTATTTTTTATTGTAATCATATAATCAAAATTTACATTTCCATACTTTATTTTTTATGAAAATTCAGGAAATTCATAATTTTGTTTGCAAATAGCTTGAATAAAAAATATATTCTTAAAAAAATAAATGCTTTATCACGTTTTTTGATGAAAAGTAAAAAGCATAAAAATTAGACTCAATTTACAATAATTTTTAAGCAGCCATAGAAGGTTTGTGCTTAAATTTTTTTTATTTGCTCATCACATTGTAATCAAATCAAATTATCTTTCAAACCTTCATTTTCTTGAGCAGTCATTCTCGTCTCCGCTCCTTCTGTCTCGCCGCATCCCGGGCGCCCGGTTTGAAAAGAAACCAAGCAGGCACGCACGGAGTCCGACCAAACTCGGATGTTTCAATGTTTCTTTCGGACTCTCATTTCATTTAGAGATCCATTGTTGCGATCTTTTATCTTTGAATAGTTTAAATTTTATTACGTATTCTTTGGAATTCATTCATTGCTTGCAAATTAGCCAACCTTTTACCTCTTGTTTCTGTAGCTGTTTAATTGATTCACAAGTTAACTGCCTCGATGAGCATTGTTGTAAAAGCATTGGGATTAAATTCGGAAAGTTTTTCTATCAGTTACAACTTCGTTTTAAATGTAATTCCTTTATATATGTGATACTGAAATCTGTTAATGAAGATACCTAGCATTTTTATATTTTCTATCATCATATCTTTCCTAATTCTTGCTTTATAAAAACTTTTTATGTATTAAGAATAAAGAGTATTATTTAATTAAGCAGATCATTTCATAACATCGATATATAACAGTTGCTGATTCTACATTCAGCTATAACTAAACACATAGGCAAGCAAATCCTAAATAGATGTGAAGAGGGTGATGCCCTGGATTTCAATGGATTTAGAGATATTGGCCGCAAAAAATGAAGATTTTTGTATATATAGGAATACTGGCGGTACCTAAATTAAGACTTGAGAAAACCTAATACACCTATGGTGTGAGTTATAAACATGGTAGTGGAAACACTATAGGTAGGAGACGACTAAATTTTAACTTCTTCTGAGTGTATTGTGCTATTGCATTTTTGAATGATCGATTTGCTGTTAATGCGTTATTTATTTCCGTAAGTGCAGCTTTTTTTGTACAATCTGGCTGTTTCTCCTTGCCAAGGTTGATAATGGGCATCATCGCCCATTATCATCGGGTACTCGACGAACAGATTTTATGTATTAATATAGATTGCAGCAAAATCTATTAAAAAGATCTAGTTTGGAAATTGGAATGAGAAAAAGGAGAAGGGTTGAAACCTGCATTGCCGATGGACCGTGTAGGTTTTATTTCAATTTACCTGTAAGGGCAACCCCTTTCTAAGACGCAAGTTGGAAAAGTAATTTTGCTGAGTAACATCACAGTGAATCACTTCAACACATCTATTAGAGTCATTTCATCGATGCCAGAGAATTATTTAATCAAATATCCGTCAGTGTCATTTCTTGAATCCCTAATAATTATTTAAGTATATTTTTTCCTAAGCAATATTTTCGGTCACAGAGAATTTTTTAATTATCTCTCTTACAGAGTCATTTCTTTCGTTCCAAAGAATTATATAAAGATATCTCTTTCAGAGTCATTTCTTCGGCTCCAGAGAAGACGATGTTCAGTACCTTCCCAACGTCGAACTTCTTCGAGGAGAAAAAGGAGACGTGGGAGCTCCCGGACCTCCGGGCCCCGTCGGACCCAAAGGCGAAAAAGTGTGTGAAGAAGCGTCGGGATTTTTCAAAACAGTTTTAAGCAATGAAAGTGTTTATTTTTGTCAATTCAGCTTTATATAATATTCATAACATGTAGACATCATCTTTATGCTGGAAGAGATAGAGGAAATGTAAGATGCGCAAGTTGTAACGGACTCTAACTGCCAAGAAAATATTAAAAAAAATATTTGAACTCTCATGATGCTTCCAATGTATAAATTTGAATGCATGCAATATTACTATTCATTATAATTAATAAAAGGATAAGCATTTTATCAGATTTGATAATAAATTTCTCTACATAGTTAGTGATATTTTTCTCCAAATTAAAAATTTATATGGTTTTGATTTAATGCATATGTGATTTTTTCCCTTTGAAAGCAAAAGTACCTTATTTATTTGCTGCATAGTTAAACTTCTCCGTCAGAAAAAGCTACGTTAATTACTTTGATATTCGCATCCTTCTACAGAATTGAAAAATATTACAAAATTGCAAAGGATTGTATACTAAATGTATCTACACAATTCACAATTCACCTCCATTGGTACACAAGAAATTGCTTGCACATGAATGCGTTCCTTCAGATAGTAAATTTCTTGACGAAATCTTTTTTATTTCTTTAAAAAAATCCTTTTTCTCCCTTCCTATTACTGCGGCGAAGGCTTTTATTGTCAAAAATTTTATCTAGAGAATTGAATACAAAATAACGCAGTGTATGTGTAGGATTGCATCTCAAAATTATACGATATAAGAAATGTGGCACTTGGTTGTTTCAGTGAAAGCCATATATTTATTTTTAAGACTTAAAGAATATTGCATCCTTTTTCTTTGCTATTCTTTGAACTTAAAGAATGAATACTGAATGTTGAATGAGCTAGATACTGAACACAAGTAATGCAGGTCGAATTCATACATTACGATTTTGATCTATTGGTGGCAAAATTGGAGTCCCACGTGAGAGGCACTTGATAATTAACGTTGAAAAGTTTTCTGTACGATGTTTGATTCACGCCATCCTTGTACGTGTAAGAAAATTTAGAGGTCTGGCTCCTCCCTTCGATGACGGGGCCTGTTTCTTTAAGGGAGGGCTGTGTAGTGGCCGGGGATGGCCCTTGGGACTCAACCACAGATTCCATCAGTGTTGCTGTTGTGGCGGTCTGGTTGCTTTGATTTTTCTATGTGCCTTCCTGCGGATTGGAATAGCCAGTTTATGGTGGTGAGCATGATTTGAACTAATATTAATTATTTGCGATCTTATTTTGATTTTGAAAGAAAAGATTTCTAGAGATCAAATCATAAAAACTTTATATAAATTAGCCAAATAAAACTGAATATTTCCTTTATCTATTCAGTGACCAGAAATTTTCAAACAACAAGATTTATAAGACGGCTCTAAATTCCTTTTCTTTCCATCTTTTACAGGGCGATTGTTCTTGGATTGGGAATCCACGATGGAAAAGAACTGATAAGAAAGAAGATTGGATATTTCCCGACATAGGTTCTGGAGAAGGACCGGTAAGTTAATTATGTAGAATTATAGTGGTATTTTACATCTTAAATACGTATGTCCTTGTATGGACTGTCATTTTGTTGCGAAATATTTAACTATCTGAAATAATAATCACTTGCACATAGTAAAAACCTGTTCTTTTGCTCATCATTCATATATGGTTATTGCTTTCATTTACAAAATTCAAGAATTCCTAGAGAATTTTCTATATAATCAAATTTTTGTAGAATAATTTGTTAAGTAAAGCTATACGTTATGTCTAACTTTGAACTTAATATGCAAAGTTTAGCAATTATTAGAATAATAAACTGTCAGCTATTTTACAATGGATAATAAATACATATTTTTACTTATCGCATTTACATAATGCCAATTATCCCGATATTTCTCAGGCTATAATGTTATAACCATGGAGCAAAATAAGGAGCTAAGTGTGTTGAAAAAGATAAGAAATTTCATTTAATTTGTGTTTAACTTTAAATTTATTTCATTAACTTGCATTTCACAACTTTTAAGAAATCTAGAATTGCATAAATTTATGAAGAATTGTTACTGTAAAACAGTTAATTGCTATATTTTAGCTATGACAGACGTTTACAATTTTCTCGAAAAAAATCAAATTAAAAATAGCATCAAATAAAACAATATTTGAGGAATAGAAAACAAGATAGGATACCGCAACAAAAGTGGGCCGGAGGAAATTTTTTTTAATTAAGTTAAAACAGCAAATTTGCAGAGCGATTTTTATCAGAATCAAATTCACTTCAGCCACTGAATTTTGAAACACATAAGGTACGACTCTTCACTTAATTAGCAGCATCTTCCTGCGGACTCAAGGAAGACTCAGTTAAGTACATTCTTTTGGAATGTCCTATTTTGGAAAATAAGAGAGTCCAGTGACAAGAAATCCGGCAAAGTTTAGACTTCACAAACCTGACACTCATTCCGTTCTTTCATAAATAAGCTAAAGAAATTGCTCATTCATTTTTGGATATTTATTTATATTTTTTATTTTATATATGTCCATTATAGGCACAAGAGAATGTTTCTGTATATATCATAAGTCTATATTGAGAGTTGGATACATATGTTTTTAGACCTTTGTGCCTTTATATTGAGTGATTGGAGTTGAATTAACTTATTCTATCTCCTCTAAAACGCAGATCAGAGTTTCTGGACTGAGTAGTGAAACTATTTTATCTTTGTTTGGTTCCGCTCTGGCTTTGGGAGAGAACATAGAAATGTTAGACAAAACTACCGAAATCTAGCTGGACTTGAGAAATGAAAATTTGTCGTGCATTTTTTATTTTCTTTCAGTCTTCAGATTTTATCCTGCCAATGGAATCTCAATATCCTCAGCAATGTGTCTGCAACATATCCGCTTTGGATCTTCCACCAGGACACCCAGGACAAGACGGGAGGGATGGGCTGCCTGGAATGCCTGGACATCCGGTACTGAAATTTAGTTTTTTTCTGTCTACATTTTCGTTCCATTTGTTAAAAAAATCCGATTAATTCACAAGCCGAAATAGAAATGAAAATAATTAAATCATTTATGTATTCATGTCAAATGTCATTCAGATATTAGTTCGCATTTAGCCTATTCAGGGTCAACCGACGGGAATGATCTCGCCACAGGAATCGCTCCCAACTCTCACAAATAAACGCCATCTCATGCTGTCCTCCCCCGTAAATGTAAGAATTGGATGCCGGATTAAGATGTAAGAGTAACAACGGAAGAACGGTGCTTCCCCTCCTTCAGTGCCGACAGAGAGGCTGAGATATCAAACACGAGCCTCCTGTGCTTGAGACTATGATGGGAAAAAAACCAGTCTGCATTCCTTCCCTTCAACTGATTGAAAAGAAAATTGAAAACAACCACAGCTTCGTAACTTTGTTTCACAAAACCGAATTTCAGTGACTGTTTCATATATATTTTTTTTGAGTTATCTATGCATGCGTTTCTGACGAGGACACCTCATTCGATAATGAGAAGCTTCTGCATGTAGTTGGTTCTCGCTCCCCGAGTGGGTGCAGAAATGATGGGGGATACGCTGACTGTCGCTGGACGTGCTTCCCGCAGTAAGAGTGGTGAATGGGCTGTGGATTGAAGCTCAGTTCCCGCCAATGCTGCAGTGAGCGTCCGATCACTCAAACTTCATCTAAATGACTAAAACTAGGCAGGCAGACTTTGTTGCTTGTGCACGTATGTACAGATTCACAGATGGTCATCCACTTGATGGGTTTGTTGACAAAATTAAATAAGATTTAGGCTTTAAATGCAAAAATTATATAATAGATTTTATCTAACTAGTATTTTAAGTCTCGTAGTTATCGCATTTTTTCGATTTCAGACTGAGCGTCAAATTTCCTATAAATTAATTTCATTCAAAGTTTGATAAATAACTGAATGTAAAGACGCATTCCAAATTTCATCCATCTTTTAAAAATATTTTTTCAATTTTCGAGTTCACAGATAGAGAAAGATAATTCTAAAAAGGATTTTTTGGACTCTATAATGAGACCTGTAATTTGGATATTCATCAAAATATTAAGCTTGAAAACATTTTTGAAAATTTCAATGCATTCTCTATCTGTTACTTTGTGCACGAGAAAGTAAAAATGGTAGAGGTAACTTCTCGCAAAACAGTCACTTCCGACCACAAGAGGAAGATCATGGATGAATAGAAAATAATTTTTATCATCTAACTCAAATAAACAATTCCCGTGGAGATAATAAAGTGAAGAATAAAACATTTTTGCAAATGAATTCAGTTATTATTTATTTTTTAATTCTGTCGAATGCATTGCAACCATTAAAGGAAACAAAAACGTTCGTTTTATCTTTCATCCGGTTTTAAAGCTTACGAAAAAATTAAATGACTCTAATTATACTTTATTTAGTTGGAATGAGCAGAAATGTATACAGGTCAATACTGATAGTTTTGAAGGTCATTTAAAATTTATTATAGACGTATAATAATGATAATAAAAGATGTTATTCGGTGAAAAGATGCATTGAAACATTCTTAGAGAATTGCATAATTTAAAGATATCCTTTTAAAAAAAACTGGAAAATTTCTAGCCCTCGTGAATACAAAAATTATATTGGAATTCAGTATTACTTATAGTAAAAAAGGAAGCGAAATAGTTACATATAATCAAAAATAAATAATTGTTCACTGGCAGCATAAATAATTAACAACAAATAATGATCTGTAGAAAAATATAATAAACGTTAAACACTAAACACCCTTTACGACTTCCTTTATATTCATTTATTCTGCTTGTATAAGACGGATTTTCCATGATATCTAGTATCAAGTCTGTTATCCTCTGATATTAAAGCTCCGCCTCTATTACTAAATTGCTCTGTCTTCAGCAAATAAGAATAACAAAACTCAGATATGCATTGCGATGTTACTATCAATCCTGTTTGATTACCATGATACGCATCAAAGCGCAACTAGCCATTTTATTAATTTTAATTGGAAGGTTGGCCCTCCAAAACAGGTTATTATATTCACTTCTTGATATCAGAACGGATAAAAGGAAGTGAAAGCTAAACTATCAGTCTTTAAGGTGTAAATCACTTCGGCATGATTAAACTGTGAAGAAAAGTATGTGCAGGCCGTACCCCAATACCCGATAGCTAAACCGTTAGAGATAGATATACAGTTCTTGTTGGGAAAATACTTTGAATTGTGGAAAGATTTATATTTTATGTGTTTAAGTCAGTAGACATGTTTCTCAAAAGGTATGAATTATAAATTTTTATACATTCCCGAGAAGAATATTTAGCCATGAGAACCCTTCCAATAAAGTAAACTTCCCTAAAGAAATACATACGAAGCGAGGTGATCACCAGGAAGAGTAGTTCCCCTGACATTTCTTCATACCCCGAATCAAAAACTGTATTCTTCCTGTTGAAGCATAAATATTCTGGACCTTGAGAAAGACCAATAATGTCACGAGTTCTCAGATTTATATTTTCACAGTCCCACATACGAGTATTTTGTATTTTATAGTATACTGAAAAAAAAAACATATATGTATTTGGGGAGTTTTTCTTTCCATTTAAAGGATCCCTATACTTTAGTTGTAAATCCCACATTATATTTAATTTATCTCATCCTGAAGACAGACAAGTATAATTTCTAAACGCATGAAATGCATCTTTTGAATCCAGAGAGGTTTAAAACCGAAGATTCGTCAATATCTTGAAACTAACATTTTTCATGGTTGTTTGATCGATAAGAAAGTAAAAAGGCAATCAAAATTTGACTGCTGAGATAATTAATCAATCGGAAGCACATATACGGCACCATTTTTTAGTCAAACGCTCTATGTTTTTTCGTTTGTAGTAAAAATATTATTTTGTATTTTGTAATTATAAAAATTTTGTATTTTGTAGTAAAAATAAATTTTTACTTTTTAAAGGGAATGCCGGGTCCACCTGGAGAAATAGGATTGCCAGGGTTGCCCGGACCAAAAGGTGAGAAGGTAAGTGGCCTCGTTTCAAATATGAAAGACTAATTAATTTCTTGTTATTAGATTATTCTTTATTGACTTTCTTTTATTACAATAAATGAACAGATATTTATGAAATTTTAAATATTGCAGCATTTCTCGCGATAATATTTTATATTATGGTCCATAATTTTGTTTCTGGTTAATATTATTATTAACGGACTTTCACAATTAAGAATAAAATAAATAGTTTTTAAGTGTTTTGTTTTATTAATCTTAATAAAAAGGTCTAAGTTATTATTTCCAAGAATGGCAAATTAGTTTTATGAACATAATAATTAACGTTATTAAGTTATTATAAAAAACTTTCTGCAAAACCTTATAAATTTGCATATACAACATTCAATGATTTAGTTTCACCTGGCCTTAATTTTCAGAACACCTATCTTAGACCTGTATCTTCAGTTGCAAAAAAGCATTTCAATTGAGATGCAATTTTATGTTCTGGTATTTTTGAAAGTTACAAAAAATCGAATTAATCTTTTTGAAACATTCGTAAAAAGGTACGAATGTTTCAAAAAGATTGACCTTAGTTCCACAGAAAATAATCCTTTGATCATCACATATATTATAAGTATTTAATGTATGATACTTGTAGAAGTATTTCCAATTTATTTTCATTTTTAAATGGAAATAATTCAATGACATACTTTAAAACAAAAATCTTAAAGTGAATGTGTTGTATTCTCTACATGCAGGGCGCAGCTGGGGCCACGGGTCTTCCCGGTCTCATGGGATTGAAAGGCGAACCTGGTCTGGATGGCATTCCTGGAGCTCCCGGACCGAGAGGTCTCCCGGGGCCGCCGGGGCCACCAGCGTCGGCCGCTTCTCACAGAGGGAGTATTTTTGATGTGAGTCTGCCAGAGTATCTATTTAAATGAGTCAAAATAATGTAAAATTTCAGAAGTATGGAAAAAGACTATTCTGGTAAATAGTTTATAAAAATTAAATTGTATTGCAAGAGAGTCATTCTGATAAATAATTGATAAAATTGAGGCTTATTAGAAGAAAAACAATCTTCCGAAAAGTTGGCAAATTTTCACTAGTGTTACAGCAAAAGCAATCAATAAAATAATTGATAAATTTGTTATAACGTTAAAAGGAAAGTATTTTATTAAATAAAAGATAAAATTACAATCATGTTAAAAGACAAATAGTCTATAAAATATCAGATAAATTACAATAATATTAGAAGAAAACTGTTCTGCTAAATAATTGATAAAATTTCAAAAGTGTTAAAAAATATTTTTTCTAAATGATTAATAACATTTCAAAAGTATTAAAAAGAAATTAATCTGTTGAATAATTTTTAATAAAAAGGAAAATTATAGTGCGCAAGATTAAAAAATTATATAAATATTTTTTTCGTGAACGAATTTCTAAATAATGTCAATACGCGGAAGAATAGGTCTTCGATACACGAGGAGTGCATTTTCAGCTTTCCTTATGGTGAAATGTAGAGCTTAGCCACAACGTGTTTTGAATTTTGTAGAGTTCTCAGGTACTATAGAAACTATTCTGCACATTCCTCTGATGAATCAAATGAATATGGCCATAATAAATAATAAAACTTCTACAATATAAATAATACCCATTCTAATTTCAAAAGTTATTAAACGTACATGAAATGAAATTTAAATGTTTGATTAAAAATAATAAAATAAATAAAAATAAAGGAACAGAAAAATTTACTGGCAACATCATGTAAAAACTTATCAGGAAATTACTGAAACTTCACATGTTTTAGTTATTTTTCTTTATTTGCAGATTTAACAGTTTATCTTTGTAGTGGGTGTTTCTTTCCGTCCTCTCCTTCTTTTAGATTTAATTTTTTTTCCTGAAATTGCATTTTATTCATTCCAATATTCACATAGAATTAGGGATATTTTATTTAGAGTTATCAAATACGAGTTTATCCCCTTCAGGAATGTGAAAAAAAAATAAGAATATTTGCAATAGAGTTTCTGCTGGGCATGGGTCTTGTCAGAATCTTTTAGAGGCACCATCTGAAGTGTCCGAGTTCAATCCCAATCAGCCAGTGAAGTCATTCATCCTTCAGGAACTCTAGCACCCGATTTCGCCCATCACAAGTGTTCACTCGATCGTCAAGGCACCCCCGCAAAATTGTAACCCAATCGAGAAACAGTATCAGCTTACTTTTCTACCCGTGGAATTTCTTTAAAAGAATACGTTGGAATTCGAACTTTTAAAAATTATAATGTCTTACTCTTAATGAGTTATATTTAAGACAAAATAAATAAGTGAACCTGATCAAGTAATAATGTAAAAATATATATTCTTAGCAGTAACACCATTTTTTTTAAATAATGACATAACAAGAACCAAACTGGGGGATTATTGAAGCTTCTAATGCTTGAAATCGAATATTTACCTTTCATTTATCAATAATTGTATTTTTTACCTTTAAAGTTTAAAATTCGTTATCCTATAGAATGTAGAAAACTAGTAGACAAAGTATGATACAATTAATATCTAAAAAAAATTCTCAAGTCTTTTATAGAATCCCATATTTCAAACCAAAAAGGAATGAAATGCATATCTGATTCCTTGTTTACCTTTTTACCTCTACTTTAAGTAAGTATGAATGTGAATGTTTAAATCTAGGTTTTGACGACATACAATCAAAACCGTTTGATTAGAACTATAAAATTATTTCAAATATACTTTAAAATTGTAGAAACGTACATCTCAGAGTAAGGGTCTAAAAATTATAATTATAATGAATTAAAAATTAAGCGAAATTTTGGTGTTAATCTATAACTTTTGGTAAAATCTATAAAATCTAATAACTTTCTGTTAATCTGTAAAAATGTTACAGAACAAAAATATTTTTTCATTATATTAAAATTAAAAAAAATATTCAGAATGGTATCTATTAATTTGATGTATAATCGTTTCTATTTAAATAAATAAAAAAACAATTAGAACATTTTCTAATTATATATTTTACATAAAATTAAAAAAAAACAACTTGCATCTTTTTTAACTAACTTAATTTTTTAAAAATATTTAACGATTTCTTTGCCTTTAAGTTAACAAAGTCTCAAAATAAAAGATTACGTTAACTCTCACTGCAAATTAACCTTTAAAAAAAATTTAGTTTTTAACACAAGTCTGTGCGAAATAAAGTAACATGAAGTATAATATTTTCTAGAAATATAAAGTAAAGGCAAAGGTTTCCGTGACTTTTGAAATATCTATATTATTATTTCTTTCTATGTTATTTAATACATTATAATATTACTTAAGAATTATTTAAAAAACAACGGGCTGATTAGGTATTTACTCTAAACAATTATCATTTGGCCCTTTTTACTCAATTTAATTTTGAAATATGCTACATATTCTAAATAAAGAGAATGATAATAATGAACTTATGTATATATAAAGTATATTAATAGAAATCGAGAAAACGTTAATATTATATCCCTCTAGCTTGATGACACCTTCGGCGGGGGAGTGTATGGTGCTCCTGGGGATGGACCTTTCACTTCTTACCTCGGCCGTCCAGGTCCGCAAGGAATACCAGGGTCGCCTGGTGTCCCAGGGCCCAGAGGCGAAAGAGGATTTCCTGGACAAAAAGGAGACAGAGGAGATCTAGGACCTCGAGGATATAAAGGAGATAAGGTATGCAAAATCAATGCAAAGTGGTTTATTGTAAATATTCAAAAAAATTCCAATTTTTATGAACAAATTAAAAAAAAGAAATTAAAAGCTCTATTCGAAATGTAGAGTATAAAGGTTTTAAGGTTTGTTTGGTCCATTCTGTCTTTTTCATAATCGATTAACCTGAAGGTTAAAGCAACTAAAATATTGTTGATAGCTCAGTTTGATACATACATCTACTCGTCTCCTCACTGAATACTCATTGGTTAATTTAAAAAGAAACTCCACTCAGAAAACACACCACCGCTCCCGAAGAATCTCAATTCTTTATTGACAAGAGGGCGCTCGCAATCAGAAGTAATTCACTTCAGTTTACAAAAGAATTCTCGCTTCACTTTACTGAACATTCCACCGCCCGTTGACATGTTTACATTCAACTAATTGTTAATTATCACACCACAAAAGATACATTTTTAACACTGAAATTACAATAAAATATTAAAAATTACACCGTTAAATAATACTTCAAAGATAACTAATAAAATAATAACTGTTTTATACAATACACAAGAATTAATCCCTTTTCAATAGGTAATAAGCATACCTTAGATGTAGGTCTTTTAAAGAGACCCTTTTGGGTTTTTATAGTTACAACTCTGATTTTACTATCATTGCCTGGAAATAACTCAACAATTCTTCCCAATGGCCAATTACAAACAGCTATATTATCTTCTTTGATAATAACTACATCACCAATTTTAACATTATTTTTCTCAAAACACCATTTCCCCACGTTGTTGCAAATTTGAAAGATAATCATTAGACCACTTTTTCCAGATAATTTGAGACATTTTAGTTAATTTTTGCCAAATTTTTAATCTATTATCTGGTATTTGAATTAAATTTGGCTCTACAATAGAAGTAATTGGTCTTCCTATAAGAAAATGACCTGGTGTCAAGACATTCAAATCATCCACATCAGTTGTTAAAGGAATAAGAGACTTAGAATTCAAAATCCCTTCTATTTGTGTTGTTAAAGTTAGAAACTCTTCATAAGTTAATTTTGAATCTCCAGCGACTCTTCTAAAATGGTGTTTAAATGACTTAACCCCAGCTTCCCATAAACCTTTGAAATTTGGTGCTCTGGATGGCAAGAATCTCCATTCAATACCTTCACTGCTGAGATAACCAGATAAAATGTCGACAGGGCTTTTTACCATGTTGTGTAAACGCCTTAACTCCTTATGGCTCCCAACAAAGTTAATAGCATTATCTGAGAATATTTTAGAGCATTTTCCTCTTCTAGCGAAAAATCTCTTCAAAGTAGCAACAAACGCTTGGGACGATAATTCAGTAAAAAGTTCTAAATGAATGCATTTCGTTACAAAACATATAAAAAGAGAAACATAAACCTTTTGATAATTTCTCTTACGTTGCTTTTTATACTTAATCAAAAATGGACCTGTAAAATCTACTCCAGTACAGTTAAAGGGTTAATTAGTTGTAATTCTTTCTTTGGGAAGAGATCCCATTAACTGCTCACATGCTACTGGTTTTACTTTAAAACAAGTTACACATTTATGTACGTCTTCTCTGCAATTTGTTTGACCGTTTAAAGGCCAGTACTTTTGACGTACCTGAAATAATAAGGATTGAGCTCCAAGATGCAAATTTATTTTATGATGATACTGCAATATCATTCGAGTTACTTTATTTTTCGAAGGTAATACAATTGAGTATTTTTTATCAGCACATAACTCACTGTTACACAATCTTCCACCAACTCGTATAAGACCATTCTCATCCAAAAATGGATGCAAATTTCTTAATTGACTGTCTTTACTTACCTCACCCGTTTTCTCAAGGGAATTGATATCTTTCGCAAAGTAATCACTTTGCACCAGCTTTAATATAAACACTTCAGCATCTTTTAATTCACTAGGGTCTAGTGCATCTTTTTTCCTTTCAACCTTATTTTTACAATTACTTATAAACATGAAAATATAACTTAAAATACGGATTATTCTACAATAGTTATTACTTAATTAATTAAATTATGTGCAAAATTACAAGCTTCATTACTAAACACAGAAAAACAATTAGAGTTGCCACTAATAGTGTTCGTCAGTTCATCCGAAAAGTCATCTTGAAAGACGGATGCTGAAATGTCCCTGTCTGGATAGTCTCTACCGGTCAGGAGCTCAGGACCACTCCCCCACAAAGAGTTTTCGGCCAACTTGTCTGGATCCACACCTCTGGAAATCAAGTCAGCTGGGTTGTTGTGGGAAGATACGTGTCGCCACTGGTTCACCTTGGTTAATGCTTGTATTGCTGCAACTCGGTTTGCCACAAAAGTTTTTAAGTGACAAGGTTCTTTTTGTAGCCAACACAACACAATCATGGAATCAGATCACAGATAAGTGCTGGTTATATCCAATTTGAGGGCAAAAATTACTTGAACTATTAATTTGGAAAGCAGAACTGCTGCACCAAGCTCCAATTTCGGAATTGTCAGACGTTTTAATGGCGACACTCTGAATTTACTAATTAATTTTACGCACACTTCACCAGTTTTGGAATGCGATTTGCAGTAAATCGCTGCTCCATAAGCGACTTCGCTAGTATCCGCAAAGCCATGTATTTCAATCAAATCTGGGTTTGGAAGTAATATACACCTGTCAACTCTAATACCATTGATATATTGAAGAGCTGATGAAAATCGTAACCATTCGTCTTTTTCCCTTGTAGGGAGAGGATCGTCCCAGTTTAATTCCAGTAACCATAACCGTTTCAAAAATATTTTTGTTCTTGTAACCACTGGACCTAAAATACCGAGTGGATCAAAAACGCGAGCTACGGTAGATAAAACTTGCCGTTTTGTCACACCGAAATCCTCACTCGATACTTTGAAAGTAAAACAGTCCTCTTTGGATTTCCAAATTGCACCAAGTGCTTTGGTTTCATCTGCATAAGCAAAGGGGTAGGATTCGTTATTTACTGCAAGCTCAGCAGTGTTACTGCACCATTTATGCAAAGTCATCCGTCCGCTACTCAATATCTCAATCAACTAACGTTGGAGTGTTTTTGCAGATTCTAAACAATCAGAACCAGAAAGAACATCATCCATGTAGAAGTCATTTTCTAACACAGTTGCTGCTGCAGGGTATTTCTTTCCTTCATCAATTGCAAGCTGCTTTAAAGTTCTCATTGCCAAAAAAAAGGCGCACTTGTTGTTCCGTATGTAACTGTAGTCAACTCGAAAGTCTTGATAGGTTCCTCAAGGCTTTCCTTGGACAATATTTTTTGTAACTTTCTTTGATCAGGATGAATAGCAATTGTTCGATACATTTTTTTTATATCTGCTGTAAAAGCAAAAATAAGTTTTCTAAATCGTATCATAATTGAAAACAGATCTTCCTGTATGACGCCTCTATTGTATTGTATAGAATTCAGAGATTTGCCATCAGTTGTTAATGAAGAAGCGTTAAATACGACTATAAGGGTGTTGACTTACTCTTCTCTTATCATCTATACACTCCAAGGTGAGGAATGTAATAGGACCCACTTTTCTCCTTACTCTCATGGGTTTCAATCATATGGCCTAACTGTCGATATTCTTTTAAAAAATCTGAATATAACTTTAAATACACTGGCTCTCTTGCTAATCGATTCCATAAGGAATTTATCTTTTTAGATGCAATTTGTTTTGAACTACCTAAAGTAATTGGATCCTCTTTTAGAGGCATTTTAACCACATATCTAACAGATTTATCTCGTGTGAAATTTTTGACGAAATGTTTTTCACAAATTAATGTTTCTTTATTTTGAGGTTTTTCAATCTCAACACTCTCAATTTCCTAAAATTTTCGAAGTGTTTTATCTAGATTATTTTCTTCCTTTATAAGTCCGCAGTGAATCCCATGTTTCACCTCTGTTGGAATTGTCCCCGATACTACAAATCCAAAAACAGTGTTTTGAAGGATAAGATCAGAGTTATTAATATAAATTTGGCCTGGTTTCAGCAACTCATAAAAAATCCAGCTCCCAGCAACATTTGAGTTCTCTCGGGAATATTGAATCGTTTGTCTGCTAATTTGACATTAGAAAAATCTAATGCTGAAATGTCAATAGCATTTGAAGGATTTTTTCCAGCAGAAATTCTTGGAACCACCAGGAAATCCAAATTCCGAATAAAACTGTCATCCTCATTACAAATTGAAGCATTCAGTTTGTGTTTTATTGTTCAGGATATATCATTAATTCCTGAAACTAAAATATTAGTTTTTTCTCTTTTTAATCGCAGATGCTCAACTAAATCATTAGATAAAAAACTGGATTCACTTCCAACATCTAGCAAACATTTAATTGCACATTTATTTCCTGTCTCATCAATCAGAAAACATACTGCAGTTGAAAGTAATACTTGATTCTTTTTATTTGAATAGCTACTCATAAATATTTTTTCATTATAAACAAACTCTTCTGCATTCGCATTCAAGGTCAATGAATCAGCAGTTTCGTTAGAGTTACTCGTTGTAGCTGCGCTTTTTACATTTTTATTTTTTACTAGCCGCCTTTGGCGACCAGTCGGTTCGCCAGTATTAATGTTCGCAAAAATTTTCATATAATATTTTATGTAGCCGTGTCTCATAACAGGTTTTTCATCAAAATATTTTTAAACCAAACAAATTTTGATAATCATATAATTCATTTAGAGTATTATTTAGTATTATTTTCTTCAGATGTTCTGTTCATTGTGCTATTCATCTTTCTCTTTCTATCCGAGCAATGATTGTCCCGGAATTGATATTTTACTTAAATGGTGGAGAGAAAGGTCTAAAATTCTATGTTTTTATAGAATAATGAGATTCAAATTTTCATAAATGTAAACTCACTAAACAAATAAAGACAGAATTGGTTTTCAAGAGATGCAAAAGTTTAAAAACAGCTTGGAAAATGCCGCGCACAGAGGAAATAATATTGAAACACACACATCCTTCTTTTCTTTTCTTTTTTTTCTATCCTTTTTTTTTCACTAATTTTGTTTCTACAAACCCTATTTTCACTTTGTTATTCTTTTTTCTTCTTCCCTGCCCAGACTTTATTTTGAGCAGGCATAGATTAAATATTCATACCGACTAATAATAAAAGCAACCATTTTCTTTTTTTTTTAAATATCCCGTTATCTATGAATGAAAACCAACTGACTTCGCGTATTTCTTTCTAAACAAATCATAATTTATTACTTCCTGCTATCTTACTCAGTTGGATGGGGGAAGGAAATGAAGATTTTTGGCGGGAAAGTAAGAAAAGTGTCGTTTTAACTATTTTCCTCGCATTTTTTTCATTTTTTCTCTCCATAAGAACCATCCTCGTGTCTTAACGAAAATATTGAAATAAAAATTAGCCGAATCGGTCGAGCCGTTCTCTAGTTTTGCGCTTAGCAACGCATGTCGAGAACCATTTTTATTAATATAGATTGATGGAAGCGATTCTCTCTCGCTTTCAGCACTATTTATTCTCGGAAAATGCAAAGACTTATGATATCGGCGTTTGCAAAAACAAGTAACCCTTGATTTGCAATTCGAAACTAAATGCGGATATAGACAACAAAAGCAAAGTTTTTTATTTTTCACAAATTCTACCCGTTCTTGAACACTTAATTTTAAATAAGACTCACAATTAGCCAAAAAATGTGCCTCATTACAAAATGCAATTTAAATTCCGAACATCTGAGAAGAATACCTTAGATGCAGGCTTTGAATCGGATAGGAATACTTTCGCCGAATATCCATAGCCTTTACCATACTTACTTTCGTTTAAAGGTTTTCCACGGGAAGCAAAAAACAAATCACATTGTTTTGCAAGCTCCGTTGGCGTGAACCAACTCTCATCTTGTTTTATGCTTACATGTGCTGCCGTTTCTTTATCTAAAGTCTGAAACAATCAATTGTTTCAATGTCTCAAATTCTGTAACTTTTCTTAATTTTAAGTAGTACTCAAGATTTGTTGTAAGACACGAAGCAAATTGCAAATGCGATTCGTTTACACGTTGTGCTTTTCTAAAGTTTGCTAAACAAACCTGGGCAGTATGTTCAAACTCTCTCAGAACTATTGATTTCACAACCTCATTATTTTTAATTTCGTCATCTTTAATATACACAATGATATTAGATGCACGCTCACCCAGTAAATTTAGAAGGATTTCTGCTTTAAGAATTTCGGGTACATCTTTTGTCAGGAAGGCTCTCTCTAGAGAAGAAAAAAAATAATCCCCATGACTCTGGTTTTCTTGGAACGTTAATTGCTTTTTAATGCTTTTAATTAAAACATCTAATGAAACATTATGTTTATCACTCTCGATTTCATCTAAGCTTTTGTTGCTATTAACGCTCGATTGGATTTTTGATAATTAGAATTCGAATTTAATTCGTTCCATTTTAATTTTTTCAATTTCTAGAGTCCTAATACTTCTTTCTTCATAAGATTTTCTTTCACTCACTACACTATTAACATAGTTTATCACAAAAATATTTATTATCTTCATATGATTTAGATTTCAAAATAAGTTCTTTTAATTCGCTTACCTTAGCATTTGAAGGCACGCTGCCGCAGAACTCCTCCGCGATCTGCTTGAGATCCTCTTTTACGCAGTTTTTAAACATTTTTGCAAAATAGATCTCACTCACAAGTAATAAATCCTCCGGCTCGACGGACCAAATGTTGATAGCTCAGTTGGATACATACATCAACTCGTCTCCTCACTGAATACTCATTGATTAATTTAAAAAGAAACTCCACTCAGAAAACACACCACCGCTTCCGAAGAATCTCAACTCTTTATTGACAAGAGGGCGCTCGCAACCAGAAGTAGCTCCCTTCAGTTTACAAAAGAATTCTCACTTCACTTTACTGAACAAATATGTTAAAATATATAATTACAATTATTCTTTAAAATTTTAAATGATAGATAAGTTTTTCTGTAATAAAATTGATGTTGCTGAAAATTTAATTATTGGTTTTTATTTCAGTTAGGAGGAAGATTTTTATATTATAAAATGCATTGAACTAATTGAGAAAAGTTTGAATTGTTCCCTTTTTTAACTAAAAATATAACCTAAATGTAAAAAAAAAAGTTTTTCCTTTTTGAATCTTTTTTTTACCTAAGGAGTAATTACGAGTTAAGGCCAATTGCTCTTGGTCCAACGATGTACTCTAAATGCCATGCGGAACTGTTTTCAAATAACTCATGTTGATTGAAGCAATTTTCAATGGTATACAGTCTAAAAGCTTTATCTTGTTATCTGAAATTATATGATACTAAAAATGCGTAGCAGTGTTTTTACCTTTTTCACGTTAATTTTTTTGAATTTGAATTTCATATGTGAATTCCTTTTATATATGAAAAATGAGATAAACACATTATTTTCTCATGATTTTAATTCTTTTGAATGGGACGAATAGTATCTTTATTTGATTTTTTTAACATAACCAATCGATGTTTCGAATTTAGCATAAAAGTACATTTGTTCTGTACAATTCCCAACAAAATTAATTTCAAAATTTTTTATATTGATATGTTGCAACATAAATTATAAATACTTCCTTTGAAAATAATGCACGAGTAGTTTAATAATTATAAATATTATTTTGTGAATAGTTGTAAATTTGAAATTGGCAACAGTGATATTTTTTGTAACTTTTGATTTTGGTGTTGTTAAAAAATCGATACTAAAATTTGAATGAAAATATGCTGATGTAAATTTGATAATATTATTTATAGTGAAATAAGAGTTTGTTTTATAAGTTTGTCTGCATTTTATCTTTGTTGACACACGAGCTCTACAGATCAATACAAATGTCTTTACTTAACACTGAATAAAGAGTATCAATTGAAGTTAGTACAATAGGCATCACAATAAATCCTTTTTTTAAAAAAGATGTTTCTTTTTTTTCTTATGAAAAGAATTTTGAGAGAAAGATTTATAAATTTTCTCTTCCCCATGAATTTTTAATAAATTTCGAATGCCTAATTTTGCTTTATGTAATTTCCAACAAAATAAATTTCAAGGCTTTTGCATTCATCAATACAAAAAATTGACTTTATTTAACGCGAAGTATAGTGAGGGAGTGAGTATGGCAATGAATCCTTTTGAAGAAAAGGGATGATTTTTTTTCTCTTTTAAGAAAATTAAATTCAGAAAGAATTGTTATATAGATTGCTGAAGCATGTTATTAATTTTTTTCAGAAATGCTGTATTATTTAATGAAGAGCATTTGTAGGAATTAACCCTTTGGAATCTCAATAGTACATCTGTATGCCTTCAATCGTTGTTAGCAGAACTTGCGCAGATGATGAGGAATATAAGTAAATTACAAAAACAATAAAAAATGAAAAGAAAATCTGTGAAAGAAAAATCAAGACGAAAAATCGCATTCGTCTTCGACAATTTTTTTTCTTTCCCGACTATGATATCATGAACTGAACTGCAAATGATAGAATTTGTAATTAAGGAATCAAAGTCATTTTCAAAATTAAATGATCTAAATTAACTTAATAATGTTATAAAAAATCCATTTTTTGCTAAAATTCAGATTATTTTCATCTAATACATAATTAGTTTTAAAGACTGTTCTATTATATTCACCAGTCATTTCAAAATAAATAGCTTTATTTATGAAAAATAAATAGATACATTTTTTTTCTTTCTTATTTGGAAAGGAAATTTCGGGATTACTTATGAGCTGTGCTTTTTCCTTCAGGGCAGCGCCGGTGAGAAAGGAAGCAAGGGTGAACATGGCATACCAGGTGCGCGAGGAATAGCCGGCATCCCTGGCCATGATGGCATCAAAGGAGCAAAGGTAGTCGGTGGTTGATACATCTGTGATCCTTGCATCTTCGGGATATTTCTAGAAGCAGCGAATTAAAGTTTTTTTTTCTTTACTAGAGTCTGTTTGATTTCCGAACCTTGCTATTGCTGCAGAAAAAGCGATAGTATAAATGCAGTTGCTCATTAAATCGGGAAGGGCCATTTTTATTTTTAAAAGTAATGAATATCAAAAATTAATTTGATATTTCAAATGACTCAACATTGTAAAATAGTTTTTTTTCTGAGTCGAGATATCTGAAGCTAAAATTAAAACTAGAAAAAAAAACTGAACTAAAAACGCAATTTAATGAACCCATATTCTAATAATTAAAAGGAACCTAAAGGTTAGGTTCGAAGGAATAAAAAAAGGTATAAACAAACAGGAAAAAATAATGAAATTCACTTAAAAATGACCATTTTAGAATCGCTAATTGAGGTCGTATGCAACATTTTCATTGTGCAGATCTTTATTGGGCGCAAGATACAATCCTTTTTTTCGTAGAATTTATATTCTCAGCATTTTCAGGGTTTATATATTAAATTTTATTTTGTTTCTTTCATTAACTTGAGTTTCAGATTCTTCGAAACAAAAAAACCCCCACATATTTCGACCACTCCCTATAATAATTTTAAAAAATTGAAAGAAGAGCGGAAAGGGAACTCAAGAGTTCTGCCTTACATTGCATCACCGATTTTGGAGAGACGGGGCAAGTTGGCGATATTGAAAACTTATTCTTTTTAAGAAATTCAGTTTTTAATGCAAATTGTTTATTATCATTATTAATATTATTATGATTATTTATTTTTTGCATTATTTAAATGATATTTTGTTGTATTGCATCTAGGATGATAAAAAATCCTTTTACTGTTATTGAAGGTAAGACAAAATTGTCTTCTTGCCACGTTATATTCGCTATTTATATATAATAAACAGCCAATTATGTCGCTATTTATGTATAATAAACATGTATTTAACGACTGTTTAGAATAAACAAGCAAAAAACACAATGATTATCATTGAATTTATTTTACAATTTTTTGAGTTTTATGAGAATTAGTCATAATTTCCCACGTCTCATTATTCAAATTATTTTATGCATAAGTAAGCCCTATTCATTATATTACTTTAATCTGAAACTTAGGAAAAACTGCAGTTTCGAACATTTTATAATCGCAGTTACTGATTTTTCAAGGGCGAACAAGGCTTGCCAGGTGTGGGGCTTCCAGGTCCTCGAGGCCCCCCAGGGCCCCCAGGCCCTATAGGCTATTACGGTGTAAGCAAAGAATTCTCACCCCTTCAACTGGAGAATGAAGATTCAACAGTCATCATTTCCAAGGTTAAAAAAAATTTCTTACCATACAATTATCCATTACTCTAATTTATTACTAAAACCTGTACTATTATTACGAATAATATAACTGTAATATTGCTTGCTAAGAATTATAATGCTGTTTTAATGAATTCTGGAAGGATGTTAGATCAATGCATATCCCTGGCCTTCGTAAGTGTTAAACTACAGATTTGGTAGGGGAATGGAGGTTCTGGGAATTATCAGAAATTTAACAATAACTCTTTTAGTTGTTAAAATGCATCGATCTTGCAGAGAAATTCCATACCGTGTTGTTAAAATAGGAGACAAAAAAATTTGCGAGGAACCACTTCTCTTTTTTAAAGGCTGATCCTAGAGCAATCTATCTGTGAACTGGTTTTTATCTAAGGATTTACTATATTGCAATTGTAACTTGTTTGTAATGTTAGTGTCTATAAGCTCTGTTCGTTTGATATCCCCTACTGTGTCTCCCAACCTAAGCTTCTTGTTTTTCGGGGAATAAAGTATCATTATCCATACTGAGCTTTTTGAACTTGTCATCAAATACAATCAGTGGATAATTTTCATTACCTTTTAAGTCTTAAATTTAGCAATTTTTTAATATTTTTATCTGCTTCAAAATTTAACTAAGTTGTATTGTTTTTAAGTAATAAATCATATTTGTCTCCTAAAATATTATGAAAATAAAATTGAAACTTTAACATTCTGAATCTTTCACCATTTTCTGGATACCAGCGGGTGGTACCTCACAAATAAGGTTAAGAAATCTCGGGTACGGTGGTTAGTTCTGGTCATCCGGGTAGATACTGAAAAATGCAAAGTCGGTTCCTCCCTTCGATGGCGTGACATATTTCCCAAGGGAAACATTATGCGTGGACCGGCGATGGTCCTCGGAACTCAAACCCAGTTCCCGCCAGTGTCGCTGTTGAGACGGTCCGATTATTCATATTTTTCCTCGTGTCTTGGGGCGGATCGGAGTATACAGTTTAAGGTTGCCTTTTGTCGAACATATCTCATGTGAACTCATGGCTTTTCTACGAAAGATTTTCGAAAGTTAATGGGCAGATAGAGCAAAAATTGCGAAATCATAACGCATAGGAGATGGTAAATCTACTAACAGGAAGAAGTAATTCAGGGGAATGAAACAGTTTGAAGTATATTTCAAGGGATCCTTTCACATCGCCAAGGTTCTAAAAAGGCCTCTGCCCAAAACCAAAGGCACTCTGGAGAGGCGTAAGATTCTAAGGATCGCCCAGTTTGCCTGTATATAGGTTTCCATAATAGCGACAAACTGAAGGAGACCTTTTTATGTAGATTTGGGCTAAAAAGAATGATGGTCCAACAAAGTTCAGACTATCTAAAGCTGTTCGTTTGAACTCAAAAATAAATTTGCTTTTGTATGTACTTAAAAATATAAAGTACAAGCGCTTACAGTGCCGAAGATACAATATAATAAAATGTTAAAAATACGATGATCCATTATAATTTAATTATATGCCATTTTCTCATAGTTTTCCAACACAGATTTTTTACTGAGTAATATGTATTCAAATTTTTCATTATCTTAAGTATATTTTCCATTCCAGATTGATTTTTGTTATAAGTTTTGCTGTTGGTAACTTTAAATTATTTTTTTAAAAGTAATATGTGGAAATTCCGCAACATAATTCTTAAAAAATCATCTTTGTGGAGATATTCCGCCAAATTTAACTGTTTATAACTGATACACGCACCCAACGATTTTATTTAAATCCTTCATTAAAACGGTATTGATAAAAAGTAAGTTCATAACATGAAAGAATGAAGTAATTTCTAGTTAAGAAAAGCACACCATTCGAAATTAGTTCCCTGATCAAAATCACCACACTCTTGTTTTATTTAGAAGGTTAAATCGAAGGAGCTCTCGGGACAAATGAGACCTGAAACTCTAGAGAAGAATCACTATGAACTCTTTGTGAATACAAATTGTCCGCAGAACTGTAAACTAGGGAAGTTCGGACTTCTCGGACAAATCGAAATCAAGAACTCCAGAGAAAGTCCCTTCTCGGAGAACCACCTGATTGAAGAACCGGATTGTTTGTGTGTCAGTGTTGAGAGCATCGCTTCGCCCCGACTCTTGGGGGCGCCCTCCTGACGGCACCTGAACTTAATACAGCATGATTTTTTCAGAGAAATATTTCTCTCAATCGTAGACCCATTGGCAACACACCATTCTTCAGCATGACAAAATAGGGGATTTAAAGCATTTTTGCTATAATTTCTTCAAAAAATGAAATCCCAGAAACAAATTTTCAGTAATTTTTTTTTGGAAGATCAGCCATTAAAAAGTCAAAGAAATGAAATTTCAATTCAAACGCATCCATATGCAAAACTATTATGTATAAAGATGTTTTTGCTCATTTGTTTTATTCCTGATATCGAATTAGGGAGACAAAGGAGAGCGCGGAGAGGATGCGACGCCAGGGACGCCAGGTCTCAAGGGAGAAAAGGTTCGTTCATTTCAGTATTCCAATCGTTCTATCTCCTTCTGCTATCTACTTATTTTGGCAAAACTGTACTATTTTTTTCCTTACTAATTCTAATGGCTAAATTTTTTTAATATGAACAGAGAATAGAATTTAATATTAGATTTCAAGTATGTATTTTTTTAAATGAGCTGATACATCAAAATTGCGGTATCAATAGGTGTATCAAGGAGTTATTCCGTTTTTTTTCCTGATATCTTCGGGCAATTTAATTTTCCACATTCCCTTAATTTACAAGTGCTGGGCATTCGAACTTTTTCAAATAAAAGTTAAAAAATCTTTGAGATTTTAGAACATCATTCTAAAAGCATTCCTGAGTATTGAAATTTTTAGAAATTACGTGTTCAGACGTTTTGCAATTTTAAGGAAATATCTTGCTTTTTAACTTAAATAATGGCCGATATTTTATTATACTTTAAGTAGCTTGTATTAGAATTAATGTTCAGTTTTTTTATTATGATTTTTGATAATATTTTTTAAAATTCTGACTTTATTTTTGTACCTGAGAATTTATTACTACTATACGATTCAGGTCGTCGGAATTTTTATACTAATTACATAGGATATAATAAAAAATTAATTTTCGAAGTATGGGGGGGGCTACTGAGTTTTTTATTATTTAAGGGAACATGAATATCTTAATAAACAAAAATACATTTAATATCTTTGGATTTTTTTGTTTTTTCTGGTGATAGGGGGACAAGGGGGACACTGGTATGGATGGAATGCCAGGACCTACTGGACCGAAAGGCGACACTGGAGATCAAGGGCCGATCGGACCACCAGGACCGGTTTCACACATTGCACCCGACGGCACTCTAATCATAGTAAGAATTTGTGCATAGATATGTGTATATAGATATATCTGTGCATACAAATGTGTGTACATATGTATATAAATATATACGCATATATAGCCATATATGTGTATATA
>JAOUZG010042458.1:296342-314766 GCA_026289955.1 Argiope argentata
AACATTTTCGACACCCGCTCTTCTTTGCTTTTCATCGAGGTCAAAAACCTGCCGAAGCAGTCCGGGACATTTGCGACGTGTATGGAGAAGGTGTCATAGGCGAGTCTACACCGCGAAAATGGTTTGCAAAGTTAAAAAATGGGGACTTTCACGTCGATGACACTTTTCTTAATCACTTTTGAAGGAGAACGGTTGCCAAGCCAGTTGTGAATTGGAGGGAAAAAAGGAACTGCGATCATAAAACGATTCTCAATCACTTTCATTCAACGGGAATCACTGAAAAATTGAAAGCCTGGGTGCCTCACGAGCTGAACGGAAAAAAAGAAGAAAAAATAAAGAAAGTTGCCTTTAAATTGCTTCTCAGCATCTCGCCCGAATCGAGCAACACGCGGTCATAAACAGCGCTTTTTGTACCGGATCGTCACGGGAGATGAGAAAAGGTGCCTATACATCAATATGAATCAAAGAAGGGAATGGGTGGCTCCAGGAGATACGCCAAAGCCGAGAGCCAAGCCTGACCTTCATCCAAAGAAGAACATGATATGTGTTTGGTGGGACTGGGAGGGCATGGTGCACTGGGAAATGCTCGAAAAGAAGGCCACGGTCAACAAGGAGTTCTACATCGCCCAGCTACACCCCGTGAATGAAGCTATTCGACTGAAAGACCTGATCGACGTGGTCAAACCATACTCCTTCACGACAACGCCAGGCCTCATGTTGCACAAGTCATCTAAGCCGCACTCTAAGAGCTTGAATGAGAGGTCCTTTGGCATTCGCCATATTCTCCGAACCTTGCACCGACCGATTATTATCTTTTCCGCTCCCTGTCAAACCATATAAAGGGCGTTACCGTCGATAACAAAGAGGTCCTTAAAAACTGGCTCAACAACTTCTTTGACTCCAGACAAGGCGATTTTTGGCGAAATGACATCAACAAATGGGTCGAGAGGTGGGAAGAGGTTGAAACAGCAACGGTGAATAAATCTTAGATTAACTTATTGATATAATTAATGTTTCTGTTTAAATAAAAGTCTTCGGTAAAAACGCTATGAACTTATTCCCCAACGTAATAAAATTTCACGCTTCGCATCGTTGAGGATTTCAGGTGTCGATTTTATCAGCAGCTTTAGACTATCACGAATAACAATTCAAACTGGAAACAAGATTCCACTCAGTTTCCCATTCTATAAATTAATGACAGTTGGGCAGTTTTGAAGAGCTCTATTGATTCATTGCCTAATATTCATTCGAAGTGTGAATAAACTTTTAGAGCACTGGGGGTCATATATTTTTGTAATATGATTCTGCCATTTTAAATGAAATAAACAGTAAGAGTATTTATGTTAAGAAACCTTTTAACCATGATATTTTAATTTGAGCATAATATAAGAAAAATTTCTAAACAATGCAATTTCTAATTAAACAAATTAATATTTCACAAAATATTAACAGTTTTAAATGGGAGAGTGCAGTGAGCATATTTCAGTTTTCTTACGTTCCTCAATTAATATTAGACTCCGTTATTTTTATAATAATGGGTATGAATGACTTCATGGTACGTTTCTTGGTGGCGAAAAAGAGACTGCGAGCAGAAAAAAAAATTAAAAACTCATAGAAATAAATTTAATTGTCGTCATTTGAATTTTTTTTTCTCAATTTTAAATCATTGGAAATATTTTTTTTTTCATTTTCTTTATCAATTTCAGTGAAAGGCGAGAAAGGCGAAAAAGGAGACATCGGACCTATCGGACCTACGGGAAGTCCTGGTGTTCCCGGAGTGCCGGGAGAAATGGGGCCGCCGGGAATGAAAGTAAGCAAACATAATCATGTTCATAAAGCCGTTTCAAAAGAAATATTTTTTAAAATTTAATTAACTTTTATCGCACTTATTTACAAAATGTCCAATGGTGAAATATTACAATTAAAGCAAGAAGTATTTATAGTTGACTTCGCTTTTTAATTTTTGAATTTCATAATGAAGTAGTAAGTTTATAAAGATAGATTTATTTTTTGAAATAAAATATATAAGAATTCCAAAAAATCTAAGGTATAAACGCTTTTAATATATCGTTATTTTTAGATAGCAGAATTCAGTCCAAGATTTTTTTTACTTGAAAATTATTATTTTTGTTGTCATTATAAAAAACCCTATATAAAAAAATAATAAATTTTAAGAAAGAACTAAAGCATCTTAAAATATATTTATCACTTAAAATTACTTCAAATATTCGCTTGAAATACTATATGAAAAAAGAAAATATATCTAAATAATAAATACAAAATACTAATATTTGTAAAATATTGAGATTATTATTTTTTTTGTCGGTTCAACATCTGCTATTTTTTTAATAAAATATTAAAGATTTTTATATAAAAGAGATTATACAGAAAATTTCAAAGTAACTACATTTTTGAAATAGTTTCTTAATCGCTCCAACTTTGTTTTCATTGTAACTTTAACTTTAAGCTGTGCAGACTTCCTATTTTCCAAAGCATTGAAGTTTGCTCATTATTTCCAAAACTATGTAAGATTGAAGCTCTTTTTCATACTCAATCTTTCACTTAGTCTGCCTTAGTTGCTAGGCAGTCACTTCTACTTAGTCCACCCCTCTGCTTTCACCATGATTTGGATAAAGAAATTATAAGAAAGATTTAAAAATTTGTTTTATAAGAAATTCTTAAGAATAAAAATTCGGCGATTATTTCTTCAGTACAGTTTTACATGCAAACAGATATTTACTAATAATGAATATTTAAAACTGTTAAATATTGAGTTACCATTAGGAACAAATAAATTTACAAAATTTATTTATTTTAATAGATTAGGAAGTGGTCATAAAATCAATTACGGAACTTAGTTTTTACAGATATGAAACATACCAAGATAACAAATAAAAAAATGCTTCATTTAAGCGGAGAAAAATCATGTTTCTTAAAATTAAGGGGGGTGGGAATAAATTATTACTGTTGTTCGCTGATCTGATGTCTTCAGATATTTATTTGAATCTTTTATGTATTTCTGTCTGTCTGTAATGTTGTTCGAAGTCTTAATCTGGCTGAATGGAGCAAAAAGTTGGGGGGAATGAGGATTTATTACAGGAAATCTCAACCGCACTCCCCTCATCGAATTCGATCCAATCTCATTAAAAACTATTGACTTTTTTCTGCTACAAGAATGGAAAAGGCATAAACTCCTAGTATGGAATAAGTTAAATACATTTTTCATATACCTTATATGCCACCTCTTTATATTCACTTTTTATTATTTATGTGTGCCGACATTCTGGCTGATCACGGGGAGCGACTCTTCCCCGTGATCTGAGCGTCTTCGTTTCGAGTCCCGGCCCGTTCTGATCTGTTGTTCTTGATATGTTCTCTCTTTGAGATGTGTGATTGTGTTCCCCTGAGAAAAGGGATTGTGTGATGCAATGCGGGAGTAGCTAAGAGGCACTCTTGGCCTTGGCTGGCGCTAAACAAGAGGCGCACCCTCGACTTAAAATCGCTGAAGGCATCAGGAGGCTTTTGATCAGGGCAAGTGCCATTAGAAACCAGAAAGTTATTTATGCGCTCATTTTACGTCTCATTCATTTTCCATGCAATATATAAATTAATTTTAATTCAATTCCATTAGTAATTAAATCATAACGTTAAAAAATCATCACGTGTTTTAAAGTTTCGATTTTATTTTTATTTCTTGGTACATTAAAGGAAACTTAAGAACAGAAAAATTATGATTATTATTTCACAAAGTACTTTTTAAGTAAAATGTAAAACTCTAACATGATGAAAGCTATAAATATACGCATGTATTATTCAATTACATTAAAAAATACAAACGCCTTTTTTTTAAATTCAAATTTAATTTTTCTTCATAAAACTTTCAAACATTTTTCAAATCTGTTAAAAATGCTAATTTTATAGTTAAAAAAATATAAAATAAATAAACAACAACAACAAAAAAGAAATATCATGTCGAATTCTTTTAAGGGAATAATTTTACAATCTTTTCTTCAAATTAGAAAAGTTTGACGGGAAAAAATATTTGTAATGTTTTTTTAGATAATAGTTTTTTTAGAAAGTTCACAATATTAAACTATAAAGTAATGTTATAATAATCTATCACTTTTGGAATAGTTAAATGATTAAGATTTCATAAATCTCCGAATTCTTGAGTTTGTGTGACACTGAAAAGCCGGGTAAGAACTACTTCGTTTTGTTACCGATCACCTGTCTGGTCACTATTCAAAATAATAAAATCCTTTACATTCTTCATTTCCTTACGATATGGAACATCCATTAAAAGAATTAAAGAAGAAACAAATTTAATTGCATATAAGTTTACAAGAAATGTATTGTTGACAAAATGTAACGATTTTAAAATTACTTCGTGCCTCTTATGTTTTCTATTTCATTACGTTATGTTCATTTGAATAATTAAAAAAATAAATATTCATTTCATTACGGAACTTTCAGTTAATAAATTAAAGAACTAATGAAGAGAAGTTTACATCATTTAACAATAATACTTTTGCATATTATTAGCAAAATATATATTTATGTAATTTAAAACTTACGTATTTAAAAATTTAGGGCTTGAAAGGGGATCCCGGAGAACCTGGACCGCCGGGTCCAATCATGTATATTGATGAAACAGATGAAAAATACGTCTATGTACCCGGACCTCCCGGACCACCCGGACCTGTGGTAAGATGAATTAAAAGTAAATTTTTTTAGTAGATGATTGAAATGAGATAAGTAGAGATAATCTATTTAGATATTAAAATAACTCGATAACTTTTTTTTGAAGTTTAAAAGAATATTTTAGTGATTCATTAATCTCCACACGTATCTGTCTGTAGTTAGGTTGTAAATACTAATATTTATAAATAAAGATGCCTTTACAACTTATGAAGATGAAGATGTGTGCAAACCTATGAATTTTCTTGCACTCGGACTTTGAGTTACCACCTTTAGCACATATATACTTTGGAAGTTGAGAATGCTTAACTCATTGTTGTTTTTTGAAATTCTATTTCTAAGTATAATAAACAAGAATAGAATCTTTTTTCATTGTATTTTTTTTTGTCTAAAGGCACCTCTTGTTATTCTGAAGTGCCACTGAACTTTGAAGTATAATTATCTTTAAATAGAGCCGTCAACTTGCTTTATAATAGCAAGCAGTTAATTATATAGGGTGTATAGGCTAAATGGCAAGGATGTCAAATATTCGATGCATAGATGAAAGAGATAAGATAGAGTTGAAAGTCAGTCAAGACGTTGTTGAAAGAAGAGTCTAGATAGTTGTCTAGCATTGGTTACAAATAAAAAATGCCTAAGCCAATATGTTTATATCGTAATATCTGAGAATGAATACTTTCAACTGGTACAATACTCTTCATATTTCGTCTTTTTTAAAAAAAAATATCCTAAATTACAAAGAGATGTTATGGATTTAGACTGAGTTTAAAGATGTGCAATGATTCAAATGAAACCTGAATTGATCTAAAATACATCTGAATTATAGTTAGTATTCGTGAATAAAGTATAAAAAAGATTAAATGAAATAAATTTCATTCCAAGTTCCACATATTTGCATCATAACATTGCATCATCATATACCAATAAAGTAATACTATAAACTAAATTAGTAGTAGAATATTACATGTTTCTTGGCTAATCGTCTTAATTAATCAATGCTATAAAACGATCACTCATATTATTTTATAATGTTTCTGGTTCACAAGTTGTTCTTTTTAATTTATTTAAGTATCGAAATTTTTACTTTTTTTTGTACTTTCAGGGCCCCCCTGGGAAGTCCATGCCTGGTCCACCTGGGCCGCCAGGACCTCCAGGACCCGCAGGTCCACTGGACGCACTTTGGCAAAATTTTACCAGCAGTAACGGAAAAAAGGGTAAATTTCATTACTTAAACATTTAATGAATTACTTAAACATTAATTTTAATCTTAACATTTTAAATGAAAAATGCCTCTTTTAACATTACTGGTTTTAGAACTCTACTTGGATGCAGTTTTATATCAATCTGATATGTTGTAAAATAATCATTAGTGATTCTTTTTCTTTAAGAGAAAGTTTACATTTCAAAGGCATAAAAGTAGATTGATTTTAAATTCAAATAGTTCTTTCTCACATATATAATTTTAATCATCATTTTTTTTACCAGAATTAAATTAAAAATTCCAGTTTTCAGTTTTTTTAGAAAGAAAATTTATTTTTCAATACGTACATATACGAAGCTGAACTATAAATATTATTAATATCGTCATTAAACGGATAGGAATAATTAATATTTTATTCATGATATTAAATAAATAAATAAATTTTTATTGTTCTATGTTTATTAAAAATTTATGTAATATTTCTTTTTGTAAAAGTAGATGGTAGTAAGTGATTTTGATCATTGCACCTGGATAAGTTACCGAATACGCGACATTTGTTAAGAAAAAGTTTCAATAGATGGCAGCAGCAGTTAAGGGGAACTGAAAAAACCTTGCATTTGAAGGTCCAAGGTTTTTATTTTTTCAATTGTTGGGTTTATTATTATTTCAACCTTTAAAAGTATACCGAACTTTAGATTTTTCCCATCAGCTCTTGTGTATATAATATGAGAGGAGCCATTTAAGTTAAAATAATAAATCAAATTCAGGATGTTAAATTAAAAATATGTTTTCTTAATATTTATAAATTACATACCGCATTCCATTGGCAAATAACACAGGGACTTTTCTGTTAATCTAACTAAGTCTCAATTCAAATCGAAAATTAAATTAAATTAAATTAAGATACATGATTTGTGGATGAGTCGTTTTATTCCCTCTGAAAGTTGTCCTTTTTTCTTCTTCTTTACTTCTTTTTTTCTTGGGGGGGATTTTATTTTTGGAATTTAGTTAAACACACAATCATAATATACCTGCACATGAGTTCCTCAGTTGTCCTGGTTGAAGGCCTCTACTATATTTATATCCTTATGAAATCCTTTTACAACCAGAGTCATCAGAAATGCTCAAGAAATCGCACCAAATTGCCCTACGTCACCATTTTTTCAGCGTCTTATTGGTTCTGGTGTAGATTCTTCACTGTATCTATGTTCTTTTGAAATCATTCACTTCCTCTTCCACTAAAATCAGCAGAATTTTCAACTAATTATTTTAAATGGCTCATAAATACCACATATGAATAGCTCTTCAGTCCTGGTTTGGGACCCTCACTGTACTGAAATTCTGACAAAACCATTCCCTTCGATTTCCATCAGCATAAGCATGATATTGAAGGAATCACTTTAAATGTTGGGAAGATGTAATCATATGACCACCTTTCTGCTACTAGTCCTTCATAGGATTTATGTCCTGGTGAAATCATTCATCGCAGTTTCCACCATTCCCATAAGAATTTTCAACGAATCTCTCCAAATGGCTATGCAATGAATCTTCATGTTCAAATGGCCCGCACACACACAAAAAAAATCTAAATCAGTTGCGTTGATTAATTCAACAAATAGCTTCTAATTTTATGATTATTCTTAATATTTTTCATAACTAAAACCAATTCCATTTGTGCTTTTCATAGTCTTATTCATAGACTCTAAGTATAGAAAATTATTTATACACTAATTGGTTTTGGGGACCATAAAAAGATTTTCTTATATTAGAACAGGCGTTTTTCGTCCTATATACGACAAACAAAGACTATCTTGATAAAGATATTTCATGTAACTATTAATCCTGGTTTCTATGATTGGATTTTTTTTCTAACTTGGAGCTTACGAGATGATATTTCTATCCTTGGTTATAGTATTTTCTTTGATAGTTTTTTGCCCATAGTCCATTTGAAAACGGGCTTTAACCAACCTAATTAAACTGTGCACCCTTGGTTCTAAAATCCTATTTGCCCAGGCAGCCAGTAGGCTTCATTTTAGGAACTAAAGACCGGGAAGATGATTCGTAAAATTTAACCTTCTAAATAATAAACCAATTATTTTTTTCATTATATGACTTTTTTATTCATTATTAAATACTAATACCCTCTCTTTTTTTCATGCGATTATTCTGTTCGAAGATTTAAGAACTTTCAATAAAGAAGGCACGAATAACATTGATTTCTTAAAAATGCTCTTTGAAGCTTTGGAATGATGATTTTGAATTTTGTTTCTAAAATATTTTTTACATGACAAATATAGCATGTTTCCACGGTTTTGAGTAGAAATTTGAGACACTCTCTGAATGATAATTTTTCTTTAAAAAGGAGTATCTTTTCGTCAGTTAACATTAATCTTATAATTATTTCTTATTTTGCCTTTTAAAGTCAAAGAAATTCATCACTTTACAAAGAAAGGATGCTTACGGTAATAGTATTTAAATGGAATCCAACATAAAAACACAATAACTTTTCAATTTTTCAAAATAAATTATCCAGTACCAAGCATAAGTAGACAAAAATTTGCATGTTAAATTTGATTTCATATACATTATTACAAATTTGTAAGTTAAATTATAATTAACATACATTATTACAATTAACTTTACTTTTAGGGAATTTTGGAATGAAGGGCCTGAAAGCTTTCATGAAATCCGAAGGTAAATATCTTCAAAAAAATGTGCTATGTTTCATAATTAAATTCTATCTACATGTGTTATGTTTACGATGTATAACTATTTATCTCTCCATTTCTGAAATCTATCCCCCTTTCTTTTCAAAACATTCAAACCTCCAATAAGTGGTGAAATTTATGTCTGGAAGTGGGAAGAAAAAAAAACATACAAATGTATGCAATAAAATGTGCTGTAAACATAAATAAAGCAAATATCTTATTGACTCGTGAAGATATTACAATTTACCATCTAAGAATTGAGCTCGGGATTGATTTAAAAGCCTTGAAATAACTTTTGCTGCATTCACATTCTGATTCCAAATTTCATGGTACAAATTTGGAGCGGAGGAAGGGGAAAGGATGCAAATGATGTTCACTCAGGCAACCCAGGCAATCCATTTTTTTTATTCATAAATACAGAGTGCTCTCAAATGAACTAAAACAAGAGTATTAGTATCTCACTTCTGAACTAGTGTAGATATTTTATGCAACTGTCAGTATTTGTTTATTCTGAACAAACACTTATCATGATGGGATTGTAGGGTCGGCCGGTGTTTCGGTTTACTTCTTCGCCCTGTTTCATTCTTCTGCTCTCCGTCTTAAGCCTAGAAATCAAACCGACGAAAAAGCAAACGAAAAGGGACTATTGGAGCGCTCTTCACCTTCGCGAAACGGGTTGAGTTATTTTTTCCTCCGTCGATACCTGCTCCGTCTCGGACGAGAGCGGAAAGCCCTTTCGTGATTCATGCATCACGCAGGGGCCCTTTTTTTTACTTCTTCAGTATTCAACGAAATGCATACTCCATCATTTGATAGGAAACTTCATTTGAAAGTGAAGAAACGATCTGAATAAGTTAGTACTATTTTTATCATTAAAGAACTGTGTCTTCTCTTGTCAGTGCGGCTGAAAATAACTTACGCAATATAATTATAGAGGCATGCTTAATTAGTTCAGATTATTTACACATAAAAAAATTAATGAAAATAGAAACTTCATGTGAATGCCTGAAGGAATACAATTTATCAAGTTTGTGTGGTCGAATTGAAACTCTTCTCGTACGAGAGAATAAAGTAAGAAGTAATATGTCCGTCGAAACATTTGAACCGCGGTCAAATGCCTCGATAATCCCAATACGAATTGCCACGCCGCACCAAACGATAGATTTTTGGCATTTTGTAAATTTAATCTGCTTACCGGCAGTTACGTGCTTAGACATTTTGAGGCAATGGTCGTTATGAGACTCCTCTTTTAATATTGTATCAAGTTAGTTTAACATTTAAGAACATTTTAAACTAAGAATGAGAATGATTTGTTTAAACTTTCTTAAATCTTATAGCATTGTGAAAGGTGCGTTTTAATTAATTAATTTTTTATTATATATATCACGAAAAAATGATAAAAATAAATAACTGAAAAATAAACTTTAATGATTTTTGAATGATTCCTATACTTAAAATATGACTATTTTAAAATTCTGTATGATTATAAAGATATAATAAAGTATAAATAAATTCAATGTTAAATTTTACTGAGCCTGTCAATTGGAATGTAACGCAGAGTTATTAACATCATGATACATTATAAAATTATTACACTTCAATCAAGGATTTTATAATTTAACTAGCCGCCTTTGGCGACCAGTTGGTTCGCCAATATTAATGCCGACTAAAGGGTTAAATCATTTTTTTATATAACTTGGTCTCATAATAGGTGTTTCAGCAAAATATTTTTATGCTTCAAATTTCGATAGTCATATAATTCACTTATACTATTATGGAGACCTTAAGCAGTCCTAACTTTGAAGTCTGCATCTCTCTCTGATTTTCTATCAGTGCGCGTAAAATTTAGTTTTAAATTAAAGTGGAAAGGATGAAACTTCAATCCAAGCACGCCTTTAAATAAAACTAAGAACTGAAAGCAGAATAGTCCGACACTGAAGTTTTTGTTCAATACAGAAATGGAAGTATTATAAATTTTTTTTATAATTTATAAGATCTCAAGGAATTATTCAACAAAAATTTCACAGGTTCATTGAAACCTTCAGTTTTTAATTTTATTTTTAGATGTATATAAATGCTCTCAATAATATTTTTTTAGGTTTATAAATATATTTCAAAAAATTATGTTTTAAATTCCTTTTGTCTTATAGATTCATATTTGTAAAATATTCTTAATATTTCAACTTCCAAATTAATAAATAAGCATTTCTATCTTCTTCAAATCTGGCTGATTTATTCAGTTCTGAATATTGCAAGTTTAGAACAATCATCATTATCATAATCTAGACCAATTATTCTAGAGTAACTCTGATTGGCTTCTTTGAGATCTTGATAAAGTGATCTAAAATCGCCAATTTATATAGAATAGTTATGTTGAAATTTTCATAGTTCGATCAGCTTTGATGATTGATTTAGTTGATTGGAATGCCACTTTTTTATTTAAGGACTTATTGTCTCAAGAATACTTTGTTAAATATAATTCACAGAGCAGAAGATGTATATAAAAATTTAATTCATCAACATTTTCTCCTCAATCTACTAATTATATATTTCACTCAGACCATTTGTTAAGAGATTTATGTCTCTCTCAAAAAAATTAAGAAATTAGATGTTGGGCTCCGATTACAGAAGATGCCTTGTAGATGTCAAGCCATATTTGCCTTAAATAAAATTGTTTAATTGGATTAGTAATATATGTATAGAAAAATATCATAGAAAACGTTTCCATCCATTTATTGTCCAAAAATATCATGTTTCATATTTGTTTCATTTTATACAGACACGTGCCGAAAATGACATTTTTATATGTTTAACTCTTCTTTGCATGATTTTTTTTTCTTTTTTGTAAAATAAATAATGGTAATATAATTCATGCTCTAGATTAAAATAAAATTGTTTTTTAAAAAATCCAAAACAAATATATAATATGCAATGCCAAATAAATAAAATATATAATAATATAAATATATAATAGAAAATAATTAAAAAACATGATGGAAATATCTATTATCATGCAAATTTACATATTAAGATCTTCAATGCTCCTCTCTTCTAAATTTCTCCAGTTAATATCGCTTTTATTCGAAATAAAATCGCTGATTAATTATTAAAAAAATATTGAAGACATCGCACGTTTCTTCAAACCGCAACAAACAACGAAATGGCAAATTCAAAACCACTGTAATGATTGTGACATTTGATTTCTTTTGACTATTATGTTCCTTATTCCGCAATAGTTGAGTTAAAAGCTGCTAGCAACAACCAATTTATAGTACAACTATTTTGAGTACAGTTTTTTGTTCAATAAATGCTATGATGGAAATTTCCATCGTCATGCAAAGAAGGGTTGATTTGGAATGATAGTTGATTTATTTTTTCTCGTGAGAGAACATGATATTGTTTTGGTAGAAAGTTTTGATGTCTCCGAAATATTCGGGTAAAAATAGTTTTATATGCTTTTACAAATTTTGCATTGTTAATTATTACGTATGCTTGTTTGAAAGAAGATGCGTTTTCAAATAGCTGACCTACTTTTACCAGTATAGCTTTAATATTACGTATGCTTTATTGAAAGCAGATGCGTTTTTATTTACCATGATTCATTAAAATGCGGAGATAAATTACAATCACGAAGGCGAATTCTTTGATTTGTACAAAACATCTTCTTCACATAAGTAAAAGTAACAATTCAAAACATGTCTTATTGTTTAAAAAAAAGAATGCAAAAGTATATTACAATTGCTTTTTGTTCGTCGTTTCTTTGAAATGACGTCATTTTCAAAGTTCGTTTAAGATTTCTTGCTTTTAAATAATTAATCTCGCTCTAAGGAGATTATCGTTTGCGGCTTTTCTAAAAATTCTTTTTCAATTTTAACTGTTGCAGTTTTGTAATATATTTTTATTTTGTATTTTTATTTATTTGAATTCTTTAATTGAATTAATAATTTTGATATTGCATACGATCGAGAAAACTTTTCTCTTGCATTTATTGTTTAAAAAATATGACATTTCCTATTTGTTTCATTTCATATAATCACGTGATGAAAATTATATTTTTCTGTTTTATTTTTCGTAGTAATTAACTTTTTTAAAAATCAGAACTTCTGAAAATGTGATGGCTACATTTTATTAAAAGCTGATTTTTTTGAGATCCTCGAGAAGATAATTTTTTTTGCGAAATAAATTGTTGAAAACCCCCCGATTAAATTAAATGTTTAAAAATTCATTAAAATAGTGTTTTAATTCGTAGGTCAAAACATTAGCATAATTGAAAAGCTAATTTTTTTAGCTTTAACGTGATGAAAAAATCAATTTTGTGCTGTAATATTTTTAGAAGTTATAGCGAAAAAACGTTAAAATTTGGCTTTCTTTTTAATTAACTAAAGTTTTAATTAAAAATTCAAAATAAAGGGCTCCGAGGTGCACATTCCCAGCATCCAAGGTATACATATACCAAATTTGGTAGCTGTAGGTAGAATGGTCTGGCCTGTACAGCGCCAACACACACACACACACACATCGTGCTTTATTATAAGTAAAGATATGTGCATTCGCTTTAATGATAATATTTAATAACTGAACTTCATGTATATTCATTTGATAACTACCCCCCCCATTTTCTAATCGTTCCATTTTCGATTCATGCACATCGTATTTAGCTTCTCTAGTTGAAATTTTGTCTTCTATATATTATAACAGTAGCTATCTCCTAACGATTCCAATTCAGTCCTGAAGGATAAATGGAATGATCAATCCAGAAACATCTTTATTAAACTAAACTCATGAACTTTCAATATTCTGAATATTTTTAAAAGGACAGAATTTTATAAGTTTAATAAATTTGTTTCTTTTCTATGCAAATCATATAAAAGACAAGCCTGGAAATGAAATCCTCCATGGCAATTTGCAGAATCACATTTACATTTATTTTTTACCATATGTGTATTTTACATTGGATCCCTATGTTTAAGCCGTATTTAAAAATATTTCCGTAGCTTATTTAAAAATATCTCCGTAGCTTATTTAAAAATATTTTTTGATTGGAAATTTATTAAAAAAAGTTAAATGAACATTATGAATGATTTCACCATCTGTTCAGAATGTTGATTATACTTATTTTATTTGAATTTTATTTGTTTGTGATATTGTTTTTAGCATTTTATAAAAGGAATTTTAATGAGTATACAGTTAATATTTTTTCTCATAGTTATACCTTTATTTAAAGTACGTGCAAAAGAGGATAGTATTACATTTACAATAAAGGGAAATAATTTTTAAATAAGAGTTCACAGGATTATATCTTAAAAAGGTTTAATTTATTATTCATAAATGATTACTTCTTTTATTTCCCTAATTATAAGAAAACGTTTGAACAAATTTATGGGTGTGTTTCCTTTCTTAGTTACATCCCCTTCCTATGACTGCTGCTATGATAAACTGCAAAAACATTAATCATGCTGTTTCACTTGTTTATATGCAAAAAATACTTAAAAAAATTATTGCAATTGTCAAAAAATGTCACTTATATTTTGTGAATTTCCTGACTTCCAATCTTTCAGAATAAAAGTGTAATTTCTTTAATTTCAGAATTAAAGAAATGAATAAAAGTGTCTTTACTCATTTTAAAATTTCATTTATATTTTTTAAATCAACATGTTCATATCTTTCAGATTAAAAAACGAAGCTCTTTACTTTTATGCATCTATTTTCCCATTAAAATTTGAAATTTTAATAAAACATTGGGCGATGTATAGTGACAGAATGCAAGAAAGTCGAGTTGAAAACATTCTTGAATATTTTGAACTATCTTAGATACTTGCCATACTCTGTGAGCAGTTAAGAAATTAGAAGAGAGAAAATTTCAGAGTGTTTTGCACTCTCTACAATATATGACAAAGTGAAACTTATAAGCCATATTCTAACAGCATGCCATAAAATCCAAAGGAGAATCTTCATAAATATTTTATTCTTTCTTAGATAAACGAGAAAGTGAGAGTCAAAGCGCCCTGTAATCTGACAGCAAGTAAGAAAATCGAGGGGGAGCGTTACCGAATGTTTTGTACTTTCTTCGAAATGCGATCAAGAGACTCAAAACGTGTCATTACGTAGAAGTGCTGGAAGTATGGAAGAAAGTCAAGGGAAAATCTACATTAATAAGCATTTATTCCTAAACAAACGACATTTGCAGAATGATTCCATTTTTAGAAATTTGAAATTTTAAAATTTTTTATTTATTTGTTAACGTGCGTTATACAAATGATAACAGATTGCACATTTCAAACCAAACTGGCTGAACATCTAAATAACATTTTACAGCTAAATGTCTGAGTAACTTTACTTTCAAATTTTACAGGTTTTCTTACCAAAGGAATTATTGGCCCCCCTGGACCTCCCGGACCACCTGGCCCACCAGGAGCAGCAGGAACTGTTTCTACTGACGACAGTAAAAGAAGTCAACCGTCTGTTGTGCCAGGGGTAAATCTTAAATAAATTTTGCAGTTTGATGATGTAAAATAATTCATTTCCTTATCTGTACCAATTTTATAATTTAAATTTAATTAATAAAAATCCATTGACTGAAACTTTATCAACTATAAAGGCCGGAATACGTGTAAGATTATTCTGCCCTTTATAGTTTTCATGCAGCGGTTGGTTTCTGCAATATTCTTTTTGAATAGGGAAATAAACCCCAAATTCTGGTTTTGAAATACTTTTGATTTCTGAAAGACATTACTGAAAACACTTCTGTGCAGCCATTTCTCCAAAATGAATTATTGTATTGTGCGAATTATCCGTTACGCAACTAACTGAAATTGTTTCAAGGTTTCAACATTCATATACAGTGACAACTTTTTGATATGATAAGCACCTGTATCGATTATTCGATTTGTGAGAAAATCTTCTTTCTCTGATTATCATACCAGTATTTTGATTTGGGAGAGTTTCGATTTTTCTTTACGGGTTCACAAAAAAATTAGGAATGCCTTTTAAATAAAAACTGCAGGAAGTCATACTGGTAATTGTTGGCCATTTTTCTCTTGTTCCACAAAAATAAAAAAAAAATCTTTTATATGAAATCATAAATTTCTGCTTCACATAACTTCAGTTATTACATGTTAAATGCGTCCGTTTCTTTGGGATTTTTCCCTTACCATAAGCATTTTTTACAAAAGAATTTTTTGTTCCTTTCATATGCAAATTATTTTTCTAAATCAGGTTGGAGAGAGAAACAAAAACATAAATTTATAATTTTATATATGGGTTAAATTTATTTGCTTTTCTGTCACTAAAGTAATTATTTCTGTTCTTTTGTACAATTTTCAGAATAAATAAGACCAATTTAATTGCTTATCATCGGAAAAATCATCTTGTTAGAATCTGTTATAATCGCTATCTGCATAAAATTCTTATTCATGCATTCCGAATTGAGCATTTATTTTTATTACACCACATTGCTTCAAGGGCATTAACAGAGACGTTACCTTGCACTTTCAGAAAAATGTCAATGACAGATTCATTTGTAAAGTGAATTCTTATGATCGAAATATAGTGATAAAAAATTAATTTTCAAAATCTATCCCTTGTCTACTAAATTAGGTCGTTTTGTTCCCTATTATACTCTTTGATTCTTGTTAACATTTCTTAGACTTGGGTCAGTTCAAATTAAATATGAATCGTAATTACGCGTTTTCAATTAAGGTCGTCTTCTGCTGGGGGAAAAATAAGTCATATCAGAATAAGTTTGTTAATTGACGCGTAGTTCCTGACGAGACTGTGACATCACATAAAACGGTCCCATTTCGAGGACAGGATATAAGTCTATAAATTCATTCGGAATTAGGAAAAAAATTTGCTAGTGGCAATTTATTTCGAAATCTAGGACAATTTAAACTTTTTAAAAATATTTTCTTGTTCGCTGTTGAGTTTTAAAAATTCGAAAGCTTTTTAAAAAAAACTATTAATAATTAAATAAGAATAATAAACGCTCACTATTTTAACTATAAGTTTCATTACTAGATTGGACTAATAAGGTTAGATAACATACATAATTAGTTTAAGAAGGGAAGAACTATTTAACGAAGTGCTTAAAATTCTGGGTCACGCAGGACATGTCATAAAAAAATAAAAAGAAGTGAATCAAAATTCTGCAGAACAGCAGAATAATTTCAGATCTAATATGCTTCTAGAATAACAAGCGAAATGCATGTGATGCCATCTGATTTATTTATCTTTATGTTCTTAAAATGAGACGTAAGTGAGTTTTATCTGATCCTTGTAGAATTAATATTTTTGACCCGGGCCATCCGGTTTCTTTTTCAAGGGAGCGGACTTTTCTTACTTCTTTTTGGGATGGCGTATGGGTTCCCGGACGCTAAGGAGAGTTAGAAGGAAATTAATTGACATTCAACTCTTCTCTAACCAGATTAATTTATTCCACATTTTATCCCAAATTTGTGCTGTAAGAAGGATATCGTGGGAGGTCTATTGCTGTTATTGCAAAATGTTATAAGAAAAACTGATTTTTCTTGCGGTATTTTATGTATAAACTGTGTTGTCAGATGGTCCTTCGGAAGTAAGTTTATTTATTTATTTTTTGCATAGTTTTACAAGCAATTATATTTAGGCAGAGATTTATATGAAAAATGTATATTTACTAGCCGCCTTTGGCAAACCGGTTTGTTTGTCCAGATTATTAACTCACTAGACTAAAATTATCGATATGGGGTGCATTTCTTGAAAAAGAATTTCACTTAATCCTTTGATAAGACTGAAACTCGTGATTTGAATTAAAACGGTTCATTGCAATTTACAAAGCGCACTTATTACGAAACAAAAGCTAAAATGAAAATTCTGCCGTGCACTGCACGATTGGTGAAAGCACGTGCTTGAATGTTTTGATGGAGAGCTGGAATCCCGTAAGAACGCAGTTTCTGATAGTGTATCAAATTGAATTAAAATTATTATTAAAATAAAGTTAAAAAATTTACAAAACTTATGTTTTTAAGAAGTTAATATTTTTTTAGTCTTAAGGGTACAATGGACGTTGAAAACAAATTTTCTCAATTTTTGAGGTATTGTTTTGAAATTTTCAAATTAAATGCATTTTATCAATCTAATGCATCAATAAAAATTTGATCAAAATTTATTGATAACTTTTTAATTTTTTGGAAAAAAAAGAAAAAAAAATTGAAAATATTGCAGAATTTCAAATTGTTCCATGCGCATAAAAATAGAACAAAAATTAACTATTTCAATGTTTTCAGATACATTTTTTAATTCTACAAAATATTTTGCATGCTTAACTTAATTCAAAATATGATTTTTCTTTTAAAACTTGGCATTATTGACTTTGTTTGAAAATTAAAAAAAAAAACAATGCAATAATATTACTTGAGGTCTTCAATAAAAAAAATATAAACCACATAATTTATCTATAAATGCAAAATTATATTATCATATGTTCATACAGCATAAGATAAAAGTTTCAGAGTTGTAACTAAAAATATAATGCGCATGGAATATTTGAAAATTTGGACAGCATCATAAAATTTCAATTTGAGAAAAAGCTAAAAATGCATTTAAATGATTCCTACAGACCAGAAAAATAATTAAAAAAACTTAAATTTGTTAAATAATTGTGTTTATTAAAAAAAATTGTTTGTTTTATGTAATAAATACATCCATAGATTTATAATATATTTGTAAGAATTCACAAAGCATATGAAGGAAATACTTCTAGTGAAGCAAAACCAACTCCTTTTTTTTCATTAAAAAAAATTCAAATAAAAATTAAACTTGCTTAACAATATTTCATTAG
>JAOUZG010042458.1:324766-337484 GCA_026289955.1 Argiope argentata
ATATATATTGTTATGTAGATGCTTAATTTATCAATTTATTTGAGCATCAGGGATTTAATGGAATTCCTAAAGTTATTGCAGCTTAGATAATTGTAATGGCAATAATAGAGCAATTAAATTGAATCATGAAATTCCCTTTTTGTACGAGTTATACTATACGATACCATAGCTTGGCAAATCTATTTGATTTACTTTCCTTCATTCATATCAACCTTTTTTTTGTTCTCTGTAGGCGGTAACCTTAAAGAATGTGGATTCTTTGCTGCGGGTATCAGAAATCAGTCCGTTGGGAACACTGGGATTTGTTTTGGACGAAGAGACTCTCTTAGTAAGAGTCAGCGGAGGATGGCAATATGTAGCGGTAAGGAAAGTTTAATGATTGAATACCAAGTTGATTTTTTTATGAAAATTCGAAATTTAGTCAACAAATATTGCTTTAAAAAAATTCTAAATTCAGAAAAAAAATCAACAAATATATTGGTATCATTAAAAGGTATAATTTTGATTTTTATATAGTTTAAAATTGGTTTTTGTGCTGTTCTTCTTTTAGCAGTTTAAGCAGAAAAAAAATCAACATTTTGCTTCCTTTTTATTTAATTAAACTCAAACCGAATTGAAAAATTGCACCAAAATGTACATTAATGCACTCAAAGAACCAATTACGTCCTATTTGTCAGTTGTAGTTCTAACGACTTATCTTGAAGAGAGAATCAATATATAGAGAGACACTGTGCTTTATTATTGGTAGAGATAGGAATGACTGACTCCACAATTGTATACAACCTTGTTAATACAATAATCACTAAAAGAAAATTATAAAACAGATCACTTGTGACTTATCAGTCACAATCGTTGAAATATTGATTACATCTTCCAATTATTTTAGAACTCGGAGAATTTATATTTTTTACAATAATCAGACGGTGGACAAAAACATCTCTTTAATCAACCCGAGCCTACGCTGCCAAATCGGAATACCCCGTTTGTTACTTCTGTATCAATATTTTAATTTTATTGAAATTAGAACATAATATTCTAGAATTCAATTTCAAAAACCTATTGTTGACTGTGCCACCCATAAACACACAGAAATTAACAAGTAACATGAAATAAAACATTATCCGTCAAATGACGTTAACAAAAATAAAAAAAGATAAATTATTATAAGTCAATAGTTATTTTTTTTAAATTTAGCTTTTAAAAGATTTATATTTTTCCCCTTCTGATTTCCAGCTGGGATCATTGGTGCCGTTGCCCTCAGCCACGACTACGGTGAGAATTTTAAATATTTTCATTTCAAATACGGATTTCAAACCGGGTTGTTTCTGTGTAAAAGTATTTTAATTCCCATAATTTTTATATCTATATCTATTTAATTTTTCTATGAATATGCTGAAAATGAAGCAAAACAGATTACAAACTTATTTAGCGTATTGTAGAGGGGCTTTAATTCATTTAATCTTTGTGCTGTACCCATTCGATTTTTTTATGTGAATGTCGAATTGTAAATTTACTTCGTTTTCTACAGAAATGTTTTAATTCATTACATTTTTTTATTTATATTCATTTGATCGAATTAAAGTTTGCATTCGAATTTAAACGCAGAAAAGTATGTAAATTCGATTGCAAACGTGTTTGGTTTTGTGCATAAGTGCCTTAATTCATTTCATCTTTAAGTCTATATTCGTTTATTTTTCTATTTATATTTTGGTAATGAAACAATATATAAATATTGGAGAAAACAACTTCTCTAATGATTTAGAAATGTGTATTTTAAATTTATGGCTTTAAAATTATACTTTCTGTTATATGATATATTTATTACGTTTACCATGCGTTTAAGAATTATATTTATATATATTGTCCATTTTCTTAGAAATGGAACTATTCATTGCAGAGTTTGCAGAAAAGACATTTTCGAACAAACTTTTTAAACTTATTTTCGTAATAATAATTCTGCTTTTTTAAATTTAATTTATATATTAATTTAAAAATACATTAATTTTTAATTAAAGTAAAATCTACAATTACAGTCATTTGGAATACAAAGATATTAAATGTTACATTAAATATTTATTGTATTTGTCTATTACTGATTAAATAAAAATAATTATCTAACATTAAATCCTGATTTTTTTTTCACGTCTAATTGAAAAGTCAACAAATAATTCAATGTGCCAATATGTAAATAAAAATAGTTGGTTACGATCTTAACTACAAAGACTATATTAAAATTTTAAATAATGATTTCAACTTTTATTTCATAAGACCAGATATCTATTTCTGCAAAACAGAGGCCATATATTTAACAGTGTTAAGATATCTGTTATTTTGTAGCAACTCAAAAAGTAATTTACCGTATTTTTAAAAAAATATTTAATGTGGTGATCTATGTAATTAACTATAGCTAAAGCTAGACAATACTATATACATGAGCAGTTAATAAATTTAAAAAACCCCATTTGTTGAAATACTTAAATTCAATTCACAAACCCCAATTAATTTTTGGAAAAATGCATTGGAAATTATACAGGAATTTTTTTTATTGAGATTGTTAAACATTTTTAAAAAGTTAAAGAAAAGAAGGGTGAGAGGGAGGGAAAATGAACGAAAGTTAGCCAATCATTCTAGTCACAAATAATCCGAAAATAGGATTTTGTACAATAGATTTAAGGGAAGAAGGAACAAGCAAAAGCAAACTAGCACAACAAGTAAAAGTCAAGAAATGAGTATAATGTTTTTTAAGGATAATTTGCTGGTTATTAGCTTTCAGCAAAAGAGCTATTTTGCTCTTCATATGAAAATCAAATTCGAAGACAGAAAAAAAATTGGAAATATTAAAGATCGCATTATTAAACAGACGAAGGAGGAGGTCGTCTGCCGGCCTCGGAATTTTAGGGAGCCTTAAACTCTTGAAATTATTTTGCGATGTCGTGAAAATTAGGAATTATTTTGCGATGTCGTGAAAGATAGGAAGAGGGCATATCTTGAGAGTAGAGTCCCTTTTTCTTGAAAAAAATACGACAAAAAACTGTTTTGAGTGCACGCAACAGCTGAAATCCCAAATATCGCTACAATATTTCAGAAAAGATCTAACGTGAGCCTAATATAAAATCTTAAGGTCAATTTCCTTCGAATTTCCTAGTTTTGCGTTTAAGAATCGCGAGCTTATTCTGGGCTCTGAAAATCTAGAATCAATATGTTCGGAAAAATTAATGTTCAAAAGGATACCTAAGTCTGCAAATGAATATGAGCCTATTAATTTTATAAATATGATTTAAAGGTTGGGCCTTTTCTTGTATAAAAATATTACATTTGTCAACGATTCAATATAGCTTGTTATCTGTGCAGCAATTAAAATGAGTACCAATATCTGAGTAAATATTATTTCGGCAGAATCCTTGAAATGCAAAATTCAAAAATAAGAAATAGAGTTTCGAATGTTTTCATTTATTCGATAGCTTTTTTGTGTTGAAATCATCGTTTAAGGGCCCACCACTGATGGGAGCTGGTTTACTTCGAACTCTGACTGAAGTCACTTCTGCTCGTAAATTGGCGTCTTTTTCAGAGCTCCACTTGCACAGTAGTCGCACAATAGTCATAAAAATGGCCGACATCTATGGCCCCATTATTCCGTCACTTATCTTCCAGTCTTCTGGGTCCGCCAGGAAACACGCAGTTGACCCTCTCATAAAGTTGATAAAAACCGTCTCCTAAACACCCGTAATCAGTGTTTTATTAGACGTACGATGGACAACTTTATCTGGTCCAATGACTCTCCGCTCCCCGCAGACCTCCTGGGTGGCGAGGCGATGTCTCTGACCAATCTGGTCGCTGTCGTATTTTTGCATACAACCGAAATAACTTCACGTATCGTCTGACGGGATGAGTTTGTTGCGGGGTCGACGGAGTTTTATGTTGGCGGGTAATCAAATTTAAAGACTATGATTAAGAAATTTACTATCATAATTAGAAACGAACATTTCGCATTGATTGTTTCACGACAGCACCAGTAAGGAGGTGAACAGAAATGGATTTGATAAAGTGTTTAAAGTGAACTCAGACGATTACTAGCGAAAGACGAAAATTTCTCATTACTCGAAAAAAGGTAAACCAATCGGAAAACTACTCATTACATTTTCCACAAACGATGCATCTGTAAACAGAATCAACGTATGATATTTTTGTAAACATTTTTTCTTAATTTTTCAATAATTTAATCTTTTTTTTTATTATCAGGTCATAGTCAAGTATATAAATTCTTTCTATAGCGTAATAATAACTTTTATTAGATATTTCAAACAATATTAGGAAAACAAGACTCATTTACAAAAATCGATTTTTCAATGTTAGTCTTATTAAATTGGGAACAATTTATAGATAGCGGTATTGTATAAAGAATATAAGTTTTAAACGCTCATAAACTGATTTTTGAAATGTAATTAAAAGCAGTTTCTCAACCAAAAAAAAGCTTTGCTGCCCCCCCCCACACACACAAGTTCATTTTTTTCTCTGTATGTATAGAAAAAAATAATCTTTATTGAAATAGGATAAAATCTCATTCTTCAATATGCGTAAACATTATAAATTAAATATGTTAAACCCATTTTTATTTATTTCTACTCAGCAGTATATTTTAGAAGTACATTTATAAAAAAATTATCAATATATATATTTTTTAATTAAGTACAAATAAATATCTTTCAAGTTCTTATTTTAAATATATTAAAATAAGTTCATTGTAATTAGTGAACTTCTTTATGTATTAATATAATTTTACAATTATTTTTTCCAAAAAATTTTCAGTAAGGTAACTACTCAAAATTACAAATTTAAAAAATAAACAAATACAAAAAAATCGCATTGCAATTGGTTCAGTTTTGCACATTTTTAAGGCAACGTAACAACTTCAACACGAGCTTTTTTTTTAAGCGAGCAGATTTTCATTCGGTTTCTATTCTTATTTTTCTTTGTCTTGTATCATTGAATACCCCATTACTATTTAAAAATCATTGCGGGATTAACACGCATTACTTTGGTATTCTGACGATTACTAACGAAAGACGAAAATTTCTCGTTACTCGAAAAAAGGTAAACAAATCGGTAAACTACTTATTACATTTTCCACAAACGATGCATCTGTAATCAACTTATAATATTTTTGTAAACATTTTTTTCTTAATTTTTCTATAATTTAGTCTTTTTTTTTCTTTTTTTATTATCAATTCATAGTCAAGTATATAAATTCTTTCTATAGCGTAATAATAACTTTTATTAGATATTTCAAACAATATTAGGAAAACAAACCCCTAATGTCAAGTGTCGAGTGATTCGCTATCAATCACTAAAACAATAAAACAATTTTTTCATAAAAAATGATATAATAGCTAAATAGACATGTATCACACACTTATATGTGCTTCTTATGCCTTGCAAGTGTACGACGTGAAGTTTACAAATGTAAGCATAATAAATTCAAAACTTGAGTTTAAAAAATCTTTAATAAAAGGTAAAAATCAAAATAACTATAAAATTATAAAAATTCGGAAATATCCACTCACAAAACAAGCCACACATAAACTATTAGAAACGGAATTGTAATGGAAGTTGAATGACACATTTTCAATTTCAAAAAAAAAAGATTATATAAAAGTAAACATTGATAAAAAAAGTAAAAATCTTTAAAGATTGTAAAACAAATAGGAAAAAGAATTAAAAGAAAAAAAATTATAAAGCCAGGAAAATAATTAAAAATAAGATCAAGGAGTATTCTTAGAAAAAATAAATAAAAATAAAACTAATAAGGAACCTGAACAAAATAGTTTTATAAGTCTTTTGTAAATTCTAAATTACGGTATATAAATATCATTATGTATATTAAACAAATGCTAAGAAATTTTGCATGATATAAAAAAGAGGACGTTTGCATTAACAAGAGAAATCAGTATGATCAGTCCTTTGTTGGAGAATTTTCTGGCAATCCTACATATATAGGCATTGAAATATAATTTCACTTTGTGTCTTTTATTAATTTTTATGATGTCTTTCTCGCCATTTTTAGACAACTTCCACAACTCCCGCCCCATTAAATCCTCCAGTTGGTGGTATGAAGGCAGACACTGTGCCAAGGGTGAGTTTTTTCAGATAATAAGCTTTTTTACTCCAATTTATTTTCCTAAGACCTTGTGTTAAGATGATGACACTTTCCTGATCCGAATTCCAAATCTCGCCAAGCCAGGAAATTATTATTCCTTTCGTCAAATTCTTCACTTTTCTTCCAGATGCTCTCTTCAGAAATACAGATAAATATGTTAATGATTTTATCTCGAAAGTCTAATCTACCATTTGATCAAATATGAGGCCTATTTAGACAAGACTTTTATTATCCAAGCACAGGAACATCGTACTTTAAATGCTAAAGACCTTAATGTCGTCGGTCACGTGGTACCGTAAATTGTAGAAAGCATATATAAAGACGCAGACAAGTCAGTTTTTTGATGCGATCTCAGAATTCTGTTGGAGTTCTGTTAGATATTTCGTTTGCTCTCAAAATATGTTTTTAATAGAAAGGCACAAAGTTTAAGCAAAAAAGAAAAGAAAATAGTGAAATATGTTTTCAACTCAATTAATCAATAGTCAGGATTTAATTTACTCGTTAAAAGAAATTTGAGAACAGGTTTACTAAAAGGTCATAGAATAAAATCGAGAAAATGAAAACGTGTTTTCAACGAATTATAATAGTTCTGTTGCCTCAAATTTTCTAAAATTTATGACTATTTTATGAAAATAACTTCCAGTTGATTTTTGTTTATCTTACTTTAATAGTTACGCGCCGCGATGACATCGACTCACGTGCAGGCATTCCAGGATGCCATGCCGCCCAACGTTGCTGCTGTTGTCGTCTGGGAAGGGCAATGGTAATAGGAAATAAAAGGTGGACGGGGGGCGAATGGATTGGGTTGAAAGCATGCAGAACGGCCCTGGCTACAGTTTCGGCTTTATCGGAATGAAGAAATCCACGCCAATGCCCATTTTGAAGAGGGCTGAAAGAATGGAACTACATCTAAAAATAGGCTTTTGATACGGTAGCACGTCTGGACAGTACCTGCATTCTTCATAGGGTCTGGAATCCTCAGGCATGGTCATCATGCCTCCTCAGGTGCCCTGTTTTGAGTCTTGCAATTGTGTGTGTCTTTTTTATAATTTGAATTTGTCAGGGAGAATTCCCTTCGATTGTTGCAGCCTCTGTCTTGCCATTTCATTAGCATTTAAAGCAGCAGTAGTCAGAGGGATGGGATCCGCTGTTCTGGCGTCCTTGGAAAGACTGCCGGTCTGCTCGCTTCTCTCAATACCCACTTGGGCTGGGATCCATTTCAAAGTGTATGACTTCATTACCACGATATAGAGCAGAAAAGTATTGATATTTTGAAAAAGCCCCGTCTTTCCACCCTGAATAGTCTCTAAAGCAGATTTCCAAACTGGGAAGATCACGATTCCATCTGAAGGAATTCGTGTCGTCTGCAAAAGGTGCATGGTCAAAGCTTCTTCAACGATGGGCTCGATGTCATGTATGTAGACATAATAAGTATCAAACTTGATGTTATGGACCAGATGTCTTCACACACAATGTGATGAGTAGAGGGGAGAGAAAGGTGCGAACTCAGGTATCACCCTCGACATCTAAAAGGAATTCAAGGTTCCGAAATCTATTTTAGAATAGATCTTTTTGAACTTCCAATGTGGTATTAGAACAATTAAATTTCTTTCGTATGCTAAGGGGTATTTATAAAATGAATGTTATATTATCTACAAATAAAAATACAAACGAAGATTATGTATTAATTAATGATGTTTCAAGGATATGTAATTGAGAAATTTAATTTAAAAGCTGTTCTCTTTTTCATGCCTACAGATTAGACGAAAAGTAAGTATTATCTTTTTCATTTGTAAAGTAATGTGAAACTATTAATTAAGTGGATTTTGTTATTGTTTAAATTAAGTTTCAGTTTGTGAAAATATAAACGGGACAAAAAAAATCCTTAGAAAATGTTACCCTCTATATTTGCTCCATTCATCTCTTATTACCAAATTTATTTATTTATTTTGAAATACATAATAAATTTTTTACTTGTACATATTTATATATTTCTCTTTAATAAATTTAGTTCTAACGAATTTATTTTTTATGCTTTTTAATGAAATATTTGATTTCGGAAAGGATGATTTTTGATAAGATCTATTAATTAAACAACTTATATGCTCAATTAATTTATTTAATTAAAAACTGATTATTACTTTTTAAAAATATTCTTTGGAAAATAACTTTGTTTAAATATCAAAAGATTTAATGTAGCATTCAATAAAAAAAGGTTAAAAGCTTTAACAATTGGTATATAATCAACTAGAGAGCTACTTAGTGCTGAGGAAGGACCTAAGGTAATATTATCAAAAATTTATTAGACTAGCCAAATAAATAAATTTATAAAAAAATAATAATTCATGCGAATAAAAATTATTAAAGCAATATTAGCATATAGCCATTTATAATTCATCAAATTTCCATTTTCATTTACTTTATTACAATTTACACACACTGAGTACCTGTTTAAATAATATTTTGTACAAAGATATCATGAATATAATATCATTAATTATTATAAATATAGAAGTAAGTACATATCATTTTCACAAAATAATTAAAATAAGCAGAAATCATCTGATAAATTATTGACATGTTTGTTTTAATGATGCTAAGGATCTGTTGAAATATGAAATTAGATATATTAGCTTATTGAAAAATACGCCTCATAATGTTTATTAACTAAGGACACAAAATAATCAAACTTTTCTTTGTTATTTAATTGATTCTGGTATAAGGTTAAAAAAAAAGTAGATTTCCAATGCTATATTTATAATCAGAAGCATGCAATTTAACAAATTTTTAATACCTTTTTTTCACGCAAACAAAATATTGTCACTCTATTCCTTCATTTAATGTATTCTTTAACATTGATTATCTCGATATGATTATCTCGATAAATAAATGATTATCTCGATAAATAAATTTCTTTTAAATTTTTATGCTAAAAATTTTAATATTCTATAGGCAGTTTACTGAGAAAAGTAAAATTATTAATAGAAGATAATATCTAGAAATAAAAACAACAGTTGCTATTTCAATTGCTCTATGAAACATTATGAGGGCATTGTCTTTTGTCCGACCTGTATCCATTTCCTCGTGTTTTCAGCTGCGCATGGCGGCTCTCAACCAGCCTTACACCGGAGACATGCACGGAGTCAGAGGAGCAGATTACGAGTGCTACCGGCAGTCCAGGCGAGCCAACCTCAGGGGAACGTTCAGGGCATTCTTGGCGTCGCGAGTCCAGAACCTCGACAGCATAGTTCGGCACAAGGATTCGGATCTGCCAATCGTTAACATAAAGGTAACGAACGTATCCAAAACTTCATTCCAAAAATATAAATCCTTTACTTTCTCGTATTTATTGCTTTATATCAAACCAGCTGCCTTTAACGATCCTTTTTTTCTTTCAGATTTCTGATTTTTCAGGCTGCTAATTAATTCATATCGAATACGCGCGCGCACGCGCACAGAGCGAGGAAGAGATATAGAATGCACCCCCGACAATCCAGTCTAGTTTTATTTTATCGTAATTAAATGAAGAAGGCAAGGCGGTGCATTGCAATATTACGAAGGCATTAGAAGCTAACGACTGCTTCGATCCTCCTACATGTAATATACAAAATACAAGTTATGACAGGCAAAGAGCCGCGTTCTGCTCGGTGTTCATTGTTTCGTCAGTGTGTAGCGGACCTCAGTTGTTGCGGATGTTCCTGATCATAACTGCACAACTCACACAGTATTCGTGAAATGTTTTTAGGACAAGCTTAATTCTTTTTAAGTGAAGCTCGGAGTAGATTACCGATTTTTTCTAATTGGAAACAATTTATATCCTTTATTTTAGTCTTTTTAAAATAAATTCTTGAGACGTACAGTTCAGTGTATGAACTATCAGAACAGAGCCTTCTATTTTAACTCGATACGCTATAGGTCACGGTCGCGTCCACATTCTACGTGGCTTTGGATAAATGGAGGGCTTAGTACTCAGTAATTAGTGAGAAATGAGTACATAGAACCCCGACATATCCAGCTTTTTGTCAGCCGACCTCTTTTCGCCACATTAGGCCGGACTCTACGGAGTTTACTGAGTATTAAATTCAGTTTGTTATTTGATACGACTGAAAACCATGAATTCAATTGACTATGATCTGAAAAGTCATGAATCAGTTTAATGAAAGTTAATAATTGGCAAAAGTACGCAACGAGATAAGTTTTTTTTTATGGATAAGTTTAAATTCCATTATAATATTAAAAAACATTCTTTCAAATCAATTGTATGTCAAAGTCCATACTCCCAACAAACTGATTCCTCTATATTTTAGATCTAACGGTCACTTAGATAACCTGCATGTCACTTGGATAGGAAGACATATACAAAAAAAGCAGCAATGTGAATGGTTTCCACATTTTTTTTTTTTTTTTTTTGTATTTCATCAAAACACGGTACTATAACCAGCGAAAAAGTCCGAGCCTTGGACGAAAGCCTTAAACCCGACGAATGTCAGGTGTTTATTTCCAGTGCCTCTCTCATAACAATTGAATATTTGATCGTAAAGAGAAGAAACACGAATATGAACTTCTTTATTTTTGACAGATTTAAACCCAAATGTGTACCACAGGTCTACAATTGTAGGAATAAAATAAAATACTAAATTTCATTTATGCGTTTATGTGTCTGCGACAGAACAGACTACGAGTCAACGCTCATGTGAACTTGGCTTCAAATTCGAGTATCAATGCACACAATATATGTGTATCAAATTGATTCACAATATCTGTGAATCAAATTTTTTAAATCTTTCTAGCTCTTTGCATTTTGCACTATCGTGTGCAATTGTTCACAGATAGCCGGTCAGACATATTTTCTGTGACTGAATTTCATTCATATTTGACAGGAATCGTCAATTTGGTGCAAAAATCACAAATAAATCTCATCCATCCAGCTCAAAGCGTTTTTGTGTCACCTGTTCTCAAGTAGATGCCATTCCAGAAATCTGCACTCTTTGTTTATTTCGTGAGAAAAAAAATGTCTCACTCTTGGTTAATACAAAAAATGAAACGTGCTTTGAAGTCGTTTTCAAAAGTAAGGGCATTCTTTGTCTAAATTCTGTTAGGGATGTAAAGAACAATAAATATTTTTAACTAAAATTAGGTGTTACTTCATGGGAAACTTTGTCTTCCTTAATAGATTGCTAATATCACGAAAAGTGGTTAAATAACCTTGAATCTAAGACCTCGTGACACTGCAATAATTAATCTTAAACTCTTATATGCCTGTCTTGGCCATTAAACTGACGATACAATCGCTTTTCGTCTTTTAACAAAATCAGTGAGAGTAGTCTCCCCACAGCTTTCTCGAGCCCACTGATAAAGATATTATTTCAGAGAATGACTTGCATGGCTTTAGCGTACATTAGTTTTACGAAACATTAACCTCTGGCATGAAGTTAGCATTTTTTCTGAATTTGTCGTTGGCTTTCTTGGCGAGTTTTCTGGCGGTTAATCCCTGGAATGTGATTAAAGTTGTTTTAAAATCAAATTTGTGTTTCAGACGCGTTTTGCCAATCGGATTGAAACAAAAATTTCGCAAATAACTACGTTTGGGGTTACAAAATACTATATCAAATTTGACATATTTAAGTCATTGCTTTTTTAAATTGCCACGTTTACATGTTTTTCAAAGAACCGACAATAGACGGCCAAACTCTTCACTCATGCTTTCAAAAGTGTACTCTCCGGACGTTAAATCTGATTATAGAATTTTATCTATCTGGCTTTTTTTGATTTTTTTTATTGGGATATCTAATATTCGAACAGTTGGACAGAGAGACTTTCAAAGAACTGGTTTTGTTCAAAAATTTTCAAATTTCATATGAAAATCCGCTAGTTCGAAGTGTTTCGTAATATACAGAGAGACAAGCGGATAATTTCTAAAAAATGTGTTTGTCTAAATCAGAAAGGTTTAAAACGAGGAGATTCGTAAAAAATTTCGATTCAAACTGCCTGACCCTTTCACTCCTTTCTCTGCACGCACGTCATCAAACACGCACACGAGTCATTAAACATAAGCAATTGAATGCGCAGATTCCCTTCACGAACTCTGGTTGTGGGTAATTTTTTATCATTGTGAATTTCAGTATTCATTTTCGATATGTCAGCTTTTTAAAATAAAGATCTCTCGTTATTGAATAATATGTCTGAACTTTCACCAATTCCTGTTTCTTATAAAATCTCTACTTATGAGAAATAGGAATGCGTTATTTTTCTGTATTTAGTGACAATAATCTTGGTAGAACACTTCGGCATTGTACTGGAGTCAAAAAGATGAAGCAGGACTTTTAGACATCTTCTTTATTTTCTCTAGGATGTCACAACACACAACACAAATACACAACACAAATTAAAAATAGGACGAAAAAAAAACGATCAGCACATTTTGACGACTCCCGACAGACTGTCCTCCACCGACTCGGTTCTCTCCTTTTAAACTGGTTTCTCGCCTCCCCCAGTTACTACGCCACCTGACGATCACAGACAACCCGATCCCTCTGGGTTTTCCAGTCTTTCTCGGTTCCCAGG